>JAJKFI010032303.1:13609-43800 GCA_029204185.1 Lerista edwardsae | reverse complement strand
AGGCCAACGGGCCAGCGCCATATCCTAGTGCTGCTTAGGAGAGGCTGGAGCCTCCCCTACGGTAAGGGAGTGAATGCTCCCTTGCCGTGGGGAAGCTGCAGCCTCTCCTATGCGCTCCTCGGATCTGCGCCTGCTATTTAGCAGGCACAGATCCAAGGAGATGGCGCAGCCTGAATCAGGGCCGTGCAGCCTCCCGGATGGGCTTAGGAAGCAGCGTATGGCCACTTTTCAAGCCCGCCCATGTTCCACCCTTGTCCCACCCACAGTCTCCCTCCAGCCAATCCCCGTCTCAGAACGGGACGGAGCCTTCCTCATGCTGACTGGCTTCAGTGCCAGTCCTGTTGCTGTCGCGCCGACGCAGGGGTGCCAATCGGCACCCCCGCGTTGGTGCTAATGACGTTGCGCCAACGCCATGATGTAGCATCAGCGCAACAGGAAGGGTGGGATTGCTCTGTGAGTGTGTGGCAGCTTCATGTGTTCAATGATGCGTTCAATAATGTGTTCAATAATTCTGCCCATGGGGCAGAAAGGCGGGATATACATACATACATACATACATAAATAAATAAATAAATAAATAAATAAATAAATAATAATGGAACTGGTTGTAACTGTAGGTCGTACTGACCCTGTGTGAAATTCTGATATGAACAAACACGCTCAGGGCCCAACCCTATCCGACCTCCCAATGCCGATGCAGCCCTGAGGTAAGGAAACAGATGTTCCCTTCAGGAGGACTCCGCTATTCCCCCTCCCCACTGAGGATGCAGCACACGCCCCATTGGCCTGGCTGCATCAGTGCTAGAAAGTAGGGTAGGATTCAGCCCTCAGTTAACTTCAGCAGCAGTCCAATGCACACATGGGGGTAAGGCTCATTGAACTCAATGGCGCTCACTTTGGGGTAGACATGCTTCAGGTTGAATTGCATGGAAATGAAGGAATTTCTGTCTGTGATCAAATTAGAATTAATTTAAATAGTATAAAATCGGACTGTGGCAGTAAGGCAAATAGATTATCATTTAGAACAATATTCACATGAAAAACTGGCTACCCAGGTTTTTTCTTCTCAAGGCTCACAGAGATGCTCTCATCCCTCAGTGACTATGGCATGGACTGTATCCAATATTCCTTTTTGTTTAAAACGTGGTTCCTGAAAAGAAACCAAAAAAGCAGCCTCTGGGAATCTGACTGCTGATGTAATGTGTGGCTATACATTTTTTATTGTGTAAACGGGCAGGTCAAAGGATCAAAGAACCTTTGAATTCCTGCAGCTAGTGGCCCCTTGTTTAACTTGCAGCCCAATCCTAGGCTTGTCTACTCAAAAGCATGCCACAATATAGTCAATGGGGCTTACTCCTAGGTAAGCGTGCATAGGATTGCAGCCTAGGTTTCTTTTTGGACACTCAACATTATCCCATACACAGGGACAAAGGGAGCTCCGTGCGCGCCCGTGGCAGGGCGACAAAACCACACCCCCAGCACGTCACCCCGCCCCGTGCGTCACCCAGCCACACCTCCCTATGCCCGGAATAGCTCCATTTTGGAGTGGGACGGACACCAGGGAGGGAGGGAGGGCCAGACAGTGCGCGGGTTAGTCCATGGACTCCGCACAATGGCACCCCACTGCTGCCGGCACCCATGGCTTGTGCCACCCCGGGCTACACCCTTCCTCCGCCTCTGTTCATACACAGCTGTAATAGGGAATATGATGCATGAAGCTGCAGTGGATGGAGGCAGCCAAGTATAAGGGTGAGCCAAAAGCTTTTTCACATATGACAATAGAGGCGAAAGTAATCCTGGGAAAATTTTCAGACAGCAGAGAAAACAAGACATACACTCTCAATTATTTGTTAGACAGTTCCTATTTTATGGATGAATCATTTTATCCTTGAAGAGGCTTTGAAGATAACTTTTAAATATTTTCATAGTGTGCCAATCCTGGGGTTTGAGTCCCTTCCCCAGCACTGATGCAATGCATGCCTACTCAGAAGTAAGTTCCATTGTGTTCAGTGAGGCTTGCTCCTAGGTCAGTGTGCATAGGATTGCAGCCTAAAGTATCAAATATCAATGTAGTTTGAAATTTCACATGTTGCAGACAAGGTCTATTTTGAACTGTTAGTAATATTCTTGGACAGTGGTTTTTCTAGTATACCTGTAACCCATGAACGAATAAATATGACTTTGTTATTAAACTATGTGACCAGATCCAAGCTGCTTCTTTCCTGGTTGACTAAATACAAAATGTCCGTGCATTGGTATTTCCAATCGGCTTCCCCACCTTCAAATTCCACCTTTCCAGATAAGAAACATGAGTTGCTGCTAATCTAAATAGAAAATATCCTTTGGAAGTGTGACTTAGTGTCTTAGTCTAGAAGTGTGTCTTGTTATTCAAGCTGTGGGTTGGGACCCACTTGGTGGGTTGTGATCTGATGTCAGGGAAGTCGCAGAAAGCTGGGGGCAGCCATCTTGGAAACTGCAGACCTTACTCTTGTTATATGCCTTTTGCTGGTGTTAACAGTTTGAATTTTCAAGTGAGCATTTTTTATTTTGTTTTTAGTTCAATGCGTTTACATAATATTTTGTCCTAATCTTGTTTTCTGTTAGGAATGTTTCAGGTTTATGGAATTGCTGCAGTCCAAGATTGCTAATTTGCATTTCAGGAGTGTCATTTTATTATGTCACAATGACAGCACTTCCTGCTTGATTATGTCACTTCCTGCCACAACATCACTTCCAGGGTAATGACATTACTTCCGGTGGGTCCCAACACAAGTGCCATTCTAAAAAGCGGGTCCCTTCTAAAAAGTTTGAATACCACAGTGTATAATGGACGGGGAGGTGCTCAGGCAGTTGTCCTTGCTATGTTGTGTCTCCATTTTCACCTGTGAAATGCAAGAGGGCATGCCAAACATTATCCTCAATCAGTTTCCTACACAGAGTGAGTCTCTGTGTGTGCACACGCATGCATGCACATGGTGTGCATGGGTGCTGGGGTGGGAGTGAGTGGGTGGGAACATGAAGCTACAGTTATATATGTAGAAATTCTTGTTTAATTCTGGTGTAATTTAGGGTGGAGAATGAGAACTTGCCATCTGGACTCTAGTCACTGAGGAATTGAAAATGATTCATTTGACCTTCAAAGGGTTGGAAATATCTACAAAGCACAAACTCTCCCGCAAAGCAAGCAGCAATTCAAACTAATGTGTCTTCTTTATACATCAGAAAGGCATTTGTGATGTCACACATAAAAGCATTCTGAGACTACCCAAGCTCTGGGTTCCAAGCAAACAGCTGGCATAGGTTTCCACTTGAAATGAATGTGGATGCGCAGGAGAAAAAAAAATCAGAAAGTGCTTTTGTGATGAAAATCCCAGATTTTGCCATATTTTTCCATCTATTTGGACTTTTCTATCCCCTGAAGAGGCTCCTGTGAACCCAAGTGGTAAGGGCAAGGAAAATATCCAATAAGCCACATCAGTGTTTTGTTCTATTTTCAGCTTGACTTCATCCTCTATGCCAACCTTTTGCCCAGAACTTTTCCCCTTGAATATGCTTCGTCCCTCTTTTCTCCCTTGCCCATGTTTTAGGCTGCAAACCCATACACACTTACCTAAGAGGGGCTTACTTCTGAGTAGACAGTGCTGTATCTTCCACCTCTTTTAATACATCACCTTTATTTTACTGTTTTACAGTCTTGGGTCACTGGGGAGGGATCCAGTTTGGGGAGGGACTTCCCACATTGCCCACCTCCTGCTACTGTTTGGACCCCTTGGATTTTGGCATTCTCTATTAACCAGCCTCTTTTTTTCTGGCACCCCTTGGCTTTGGGTGTTGCCAGGAACTACCATCCCAGTTTAATCCTGATTCAAAAGAGTGAAATGGGGGAAGAGAGGTGGACCAGGTTGTTGGATGCTGAGCTCTTACTCCTGCATCTTCTGTTATAGCTCTGCAATATCTTTCGCATAATATTGTAAGTTTAGAAGAATTTGTAAGTGCAGCATGTATCCATATGGGTATACCTGCCAGAACTTCATGATCGTCCTGGGCTCCCTGGTGCATGCCCACAATATGTTTATAGAAGCAACTCTCCTTCATACTTAATGTTCACCATGGCAAGCAGCAGGGCTTTAAAAAAGCATGAGTTAGGCCCTTCTTTATTCCTACTGTGAGTGCATTTATTCTGGGGAACACAATCTGCAGTAATTAAGAGAACAACTCTTGTGCACTTCAAAGTGGCTGGATGTCTGCTATTACTTCACAGGATTATGTGCGTTAATGACTCTTGAATCCTTTCCACAAACTGTAATCCCTTCTTGTTATTGCTATATTGCAATTATAGGCAGACACAGAACAGAAATTTGGGGATTTCTTCATATTCAAACAGCAATTTCTACAGTATCCTAGTAGGTAAAGGGCTCCCCCTGTTGGGAAATCCCTTTACTGGAGCAAATCTAATTTGCACTGTTTTCTTTTATTTACGTTGACAGCAGTAGGTCAATAATTTTCGATTGGCCAGTTGTTTTAATGATTGGGATCATGGGCGATAAGAGACTTCCCAAACTTTGTCTTGATCTATTTCAGGGCTAAATCAAATGTTCAGCTATTCCATGGGAAAATACATCCGTAAGTTTCAACTCACATGGGATTTGTCGCATGTTCCCTACAATTGGGGATGTCCCTCCTCCGGTACGGCCAATCATCGTTCAGATTTCCTGTATCTGGATGTATCCTAGTAGCACTTCTCAGCCCTCCCCTCCAGGGCAAGAAATGTCCTGCTCTCACCGGTGATAGCAGGATTCACATGCTCTGTTTTCTGTGCCAGCATGCACAGGGTTGACCTGTGCTGTTGGTCACTCCTTGGGGCTCCTGAGAAAGTGAGCAAAGGAATGTGCCCCAAAGCATGTGCCCTCCCACCCCCACACTCAGGCAAGGATATTTCAACTTCATCCTCCTTCCCTGCCTCACATTTGTTTGTTCCCTACACAACTTGGGCTGCAATCCTATACACACTTTCCTGGGAGTAAGCCCCATTTAACATTGTGGGACTGGCTTCTGAGTAGGTGTGCATTGGATGGTGATAGGATCATCTAATTGATGAGAGCCTGGAATGTGGAGGGAGGAGATCAGAAGAGGGGAAAGGGGAGAAAGCTAAGAGTGAATGGAGAAGGGCAGGCAGGAAATATGCCATCCCCTCCTCTTCATTCTCTCTGCCTGGGCTGCCATCCTATTCATGCTGTCCTGGGAGTAAGCCCCATTGAACAGAATAGGGCTAACTTCTGAGTGAGCATATATAGGTCAGAGGTAGAGTTACCAGATACAAGCTGAGACAGAGTGCCTATACCTTTTAACCATTGTATAGAAGGGGGGAGTTTTGGCAGGTGCACCTCAGCACGGAATGTTAAAAATCTGCATCAGCCCAAATTCTTAAACAATGTTTGAAGGTATAGGCACTCTGTCCCTGTTTATATCTGGTAACCCTAGTCAGAGGCATCTTTCCTGTGTCTGCCTTCCCACTTAACCTCTTTCTTTCTGCGCCCTTCTTTTACATTGAGGGAAGGAGGAGGTGGAAGTTGCCTTTTGTCTGGCAGAGAGGGAGGGAACTGTTTGGCCTGATGAAGCTTCAGCCCTTCGTGCACATGCAGCAAAGGAGCTCAGAGCCTCTAACAACCTCCCACCCCGACCATGGGCTGCTGCTGCACCCAAGAGTCGGGTTATGTCATCATCAGGATCTTTCTATGATGGTCCAAAACAGCAGAAAGGTGTTTGCTGCAATCTCAGATGAGCAAGATCGTCCTTATCATATCAGGAATGTTTTGCAATCAGGCAAGTGGCTTTTGTATTTAGCCGGTCAAATTCTAATCGTACTGTGGGAGCAATCCCAGGACCTACGTAGTGCCGATGGGGGGAGCGCCAACTGGCACCTCCACATCGGTGCTAGAGGTCCCAGGCTGATGCTAGCAGTAGCGGTTCCGGAAAGGTGGCGGGAGGGCCCGAGATGTGGCCTAACTGCCTTGTCCCCAGGCTGCATGGCCCTGATTTGGGCTGCGTGGCTTCCTCTGACCTGCAGTCACGATTCCGGGAGTGCAGATTTGAGGAACCCGCAGGGAGGCTGGAGCCATTGCACTGGGGAGGCTGCTGGTGCCTCCTGAGCTGCGCCGGATACAGTGCAGGCCCGCCGGCCTGCCTGCTCCAGCGCAGCTTAGGATTGGGCTGTGTGTCAAGCTGTGAATTTTATGTTTGCTAGTAGTGAAATATCTCTCTGGGTGAAAGGATCTCGCAGTCTCAAATTCAAATGTATTTTGAATTTTCTTTCCCTCCCCGCACGGGACTTGGGCTTTCTTTTATAAATCAAAATGTTAAATAAAAAGTATCATATAAACATTTTCTTAATAATGTATTAGGGATTGTTACAATAAATTACTCCTAAATTATGATGTAAGCTGTACAGGTAAAAATATTCAGTTAAGTGTACCGCAGCAAAACTGTCCAAGCGGGTTTTTGCCGCAGGTTCAAGAACTTAATGTGCAGAATCTAGTACACTGAAATGTCCCCTAGATGTCACAAGAGGGCGCCCTGGGACTTCAGCATACAGTGGCAGCTTTCAAACTGCCTACCCTGAGTGAATCCGTTCCATGCTAATTTGACTGCCATGGAACCTCTGAAATAAATTCAAGGCAACCTCAGATTAAATGTGAACACACTTGAAATATTGGAAGGCTTCACCATTACTCTGTCAAGCTACACTTTGCCCAACACTTTCCTCTTGCACAATGTGGTGATGTAGTAGCAAACTTTAAAGTTAATAAATAACGTTGAATAACACTACTCAACATCAATAAAGTGCTAAAATTGATGATGAAAATATTTCTGACGTCCCAGCATCACATAAAGAGGTTTCGCACCTCAAGCTTTAGTTGCAAACTTTGAGCAAGTCTCTTATGTTTTACTTGTTTTTCCCTTTTTACCATGTTTTTAATCTTCTCCTGTTCTTTAGGACCCACATTCACTGTAATTTGTAGACACACAACACAAAATTGGATGCACTGTAAAAGGGAGTGTGTAATGCATGTGCTTTGACAGCATGGAATTGCACAACCCATCAGGCTGTGCATCTCACATAAATGGTGCTTCTTCCCCAGCTTTGCTCAGTCTTCCAACTGTCCTGCAGAGCACCTCCCCTAAAGCCTGCTGGAGAAATGGGATGCTTCTGGACCTCTGTCCTGTCAGGGGGAGAAATCCAAAATTTTATCTGATCTCCTGGTACTCCTCTTTGGGCGTGTGAGGCAAATTTGACTGGCGCTCAAAGCAGAGGGGAGGGGAACCATTACGTAAAATGAGAATTAGATCTTGCCTCCACGAGAGACTTGTGGCCCAATCCTAAGAGAACTGTATGCTGTAGGTATGAGCATAAACCCCTTTTGCAAACGCGACAGCATTGATGGATGCAGCCTGGCTACTACCGCCAGCAGCAAGTGGCTGAGTCCATGAGATGACAGACAGGGGACACCCACCACCACAGGTAAGGCTGCACAAGGCTGGATGGAATGGGGCAGGGGTGAAAAGGAAGGGAGGAGGGTAAGAGGGCAGCAGCAGCACCCACAAAATCTTAACCTCCTTCCCAGGCCTGATCAGCCTTCATGGATCAACATAGACTTGTGCCAGCTATAGAACTGGCATATCTCTGAGCTGACTCTACCCTGGCACAAGGGAAAAACATAGCAAAAGTCTCCTGCGGGCTACAACAGAAGCTGCATTGGCACTGCTGCTAAAGTGGGGAGTTGCATAGGATTGGGCTGCCTGTCTCCCATCACCACCACCACCACCATCCCTGGACCTTGTATCAAAAATCTTGGCATTGATAAAGTGAGATGGTATAGATCAGTGAAAGTTAGTATAGTCAAAAGTACTTACGAAGAGGGAAGAATGTGCATGCATTTCTGAATCAAACCGCATTCATTAGAGAGCGAAGATTTGTGAAATCTACTTTGTGTGAAAAGTGAGTGACCAGACACAAAAGATTATGGTGCTCCAACGGTTGTGTAGAAAGGGAGCGTGCATGACAAGCTGCACCTCTTCTCCCCTGCCACTGATGCTGAAGGATCAATATGATGCCCCAGACCTCCTTTTCATCTGAACTGTTGGTTTTAGTAAATGCCAGTTTGGAATGGGACAATGAAGGTAAAGTAGCTGGTGTGGAAAAAAATAAGTTCCCCACACCAAATCACCTGCTCCCAGTATGGTTTTTCCTACAAGAATAAAAATAGAACAACGGGGGGAGGGATACCATGACTTGTATTTGCATGTTATGTGCACTCTGGCCCGTAATTTGCTTTTCTGTCAGTAGTTTGGAAAATGTTCCAGTCAAACTCGCCACACAATTTTGTACACCAACTGCATTGAACCTTGCAAGGTTCTAGTAGGAGAGCAAGCGGAACTGAAATGTGAGCAGTGAAGTCCTTGGTTCAAAGTTTTTCTCTATCAGGAAGTAAGTAAGCCTTAGGCCTCGTCACTTGGCCTCCTCCTCCTCTCTGCAGTGCAAGGATAATAATGCCAACCAATAATGCCAACTTCAAGCACTGTATACATGCTAAGTAACATCTATTAATTATACCAAGCAAGCTTGCATCAAAAGGCACTATGAGAGTTTGCATACCTGAAATTGCCCTAATGAATATTGCAATAACATTATGGCAATAGTTTTGGTTCCTTTCTCCCCAGGGCAGTCTTGCTAAAACTGTCATCTTTTGATTAATCATCACCATTCAGGCTGAGCAAGAAACCTTTAGTCTCACTTCAGTTGCTAACTGCTGGAAAGGCATCTGGAATTTACCATGTTTTCCGACAGTCACACCCACTGTGCAAAAGCAGGTTTGGGGACCAAAAAAGATGCGTGGTTTGGTCTCAGCAAGGGTCTGAAATGAGCAGTTTCATCCCATTTATCCACTGGGCAGCTGTGGTCAACCAGTATGTGTGTAAATTATTTTTAGAATAATAGAAATTCGCAGTGCCCTCTCCTCCAAAGGAAACTGGCCTTGAACTCCCTGTGAACAGGGAAAAGGAATCAAAAGACAGGTGGCTCTCTGTAAGATAAGATCAGAGATATCACATACAAGCCTACACTAACTTCACTTTCTACACTGAATCTGGCCAGTTTCTTCTCACTTCTCACTGAGAAGTGATTCTCAGTAAGAAGATCTCACTTCTTCTGCAGAGAAGAGCTAATGCTGGCAGTCTCATCCTCCTGGCAGGGCCAGCTCTAGGAGTGTTGGGGCCCAATCTAGGAATTCTCGCAGTGCACCCTTCCTGCGGGGACCCCCACTCACCAAGCACTTGTGGTGCTGTATGCAGCACCTGCAAATAGTTGGTTGTGACATTATCACTGCTATCTGCTTCTAGGAGGTCCATTTTGGATGTTTCGGAGGCAGGGGCAAGTGGGAGGGCCCAAGATAAAGCTGCTCTGCTCACCCCATTGACTTCATGGGCAGGAGGCATGGTTTGAAGGTTGAGCTGTTGCCCTGCCTGAAGATGCTAAGCAGGATCAGCCTTGGATTGCCCTTGGATGGGAGACCAGAAGTAACTGACAAACCACTGAGCTCACAGTGGAATGTGAGGAGTGTGGAATATGGAATGTGGAGGAGGACAGCTGACAAGAGACAGATAAAATCTTGAGAACCGCCAAGGTGTGATCTGCATCTGCCTTTGAAGGCTTGGAAGGTGCAAGAATACAGCCAGGATGATGACCACACACTGAAAAGGAAAATCTGGAGAAAGGGAGGGTTCTTTGAATTGTATATAGAACAATAATTGAAAAAATGGGGTATCTGAACAGCTTGCCAGTGTAAACCGCCTTGTGTCTTGAGAAACCTTGAAAAATGCGGTATAAAAATACCTTAAATGAATAAATGTAAATAAATAGAGATCCCAGCTGCTGCAGCAGGAAATATGCTCACTGCGCTGGTGGTCACGTTGGCTTAAGGCCGTCCCTGCTTCCTGGCACCATTTGGCTTAGTAATGCGATCTGACTAAAGCTGTTTCAATTACAGCTGCCAATAACTAGAAAGGGAGAAATTCAAAGGAAGTAGGGAGAAACTTACTTTCAGTTAAAAATTCAAATTTGCATGTCAACAATCTGATATTTGAAATTTGTAAACTTCTAAATTTCACTGTTCAGTGTGGACATTTTGAATTTTTACGGTGTGTCTCTCCCAGTTGATTTTAATCTTTGATTCTCTTCTGTGCATCAGAACTCACAAGCTGACATGATGCAAGCTTCAGCCCAAAATACAAAAACTCACGTTTTGGGAAGCTAAAATTCCACATTTTTCTCTTTGAACAAATATTCCCAGAAATGACACTTCTGCAGTATCACTGAGCCTTTCTTCTTGTAGTACATTTGATCTTTCTTCAAGAAGAAGGGAAGGTCTCATAATTTTGGATGCTTGCTTCTTCCGTTAATTTGTCAAATGATTGTGAAAGATACAGGCATCTGTCATTATTAGTTAGCTTTAAAAGCAGTTCAGTGTAAGCTTCCTTTCATTTGCCTGGAGGAGCCACATATGAATGCAACGACACACACCAATTGTGTGTTGGGTCTTTCCCACAGACTCTTACGTCTATCAGGGATGTAACTGGCACTTTAAAAAGTGAGCTGAAAAGTCCCTAGGGGAAAAAAATGAATGTATATCCCTGTTTTTAGATTGTGAGCCCTTTGGGACAGGGAGCCATTTAATGTTATATTATTATTTGTCTGTAAACCACTTTGTGAACTTCGTGTTGAAAAGCGGTATATAAGTACCTGTTGGTTGAATGATTGATTGATTATATTTCATGAAGAGAATAGCAACTTCTGTGTCTAATAACATGGAAAGAGAACATGCTGAAATAAACCACAACTTCCTTTAACTGGCTTATATTTTTATAAATGCAAGAACTGTACCAAAAGCTGCAGTACTAATGATGTGACAATAATGTCCACATGACTATGTGTCATATAGAAAAGGTAGCATATTTCCAAAACTTCCTGCTTCCTGTTCAGTCAATCTAGTCTCTTTAAGCATACAGGCTGCCTGCTTGCATGTCACACTATACATACTTATAGTGTCCTGTAAAAAGAAGGCATTTTTTCACTTGGTGCCACCTACGTGAAGTTAATGGGCACGGGTGTGTGTGTGTGTGTGTGTGTGTGCGTGCGTGCGTGCATGTGTGCAGACAACCCCAGATAACCCAGATCAGCAGATAACCAGATATAAACCCAGCCCAGTTTGCTTTCCATTTCTTCGTGCCCTTTTCAAGTTGCTTTTAGAACCCACTGTTATACTGACGAGGCGAGGCAAGATGTTTGGTGCCTAGTCTATGATGCATTTCAAAGAGGTTTGCTTAGAACAGCAGAGCTGCATCAGTGACCAAGCTGTCTGACAGAAAGACTCATATGTATACACCTAATAATACTTACTGTCTGTTTTTTTCAAGATTATCCCCATTCTGCAGATGGACAGCCTAAGCCTGGAGGAAAACATTTTGTGATAAAACTAACTAGTGGCTGAGATTGAGGGCGCAATCCTAACCTGTACTGGAATAGGCAAGTTGGCTCACCTGTGCTGTACTGCACCCTAACGGTGTTAGGAGGCAGCAGCAGTTCAACACAGGGCAAGGGGATATTTTGCCCTTGCCCCAGGATAGGCCCAGCCAGCCCTATGGGGCTGCTCGGAACTGTACCAGTAAAATAGTAGGCACAAGTCCACGTGGCCAGGAGCAGCCCGAATCGGGACGCCCAGCCCAGGGATGGGGGATTAGATATGGCTCAATGGCTGTGTCCCATCTCCACCCCCTCTCCGGCCATGGCACTGCCCCATGATGCCTCCCGCCTGCCTCTTGCATGCCCTCGGCGCAGCCCTACACCAGAAGGGCTAAGCTGGCGCTCGACTGTCGCACTGACAGACATGCAGGTGCCCGCGAGCTGATCCTGCTGCTTGTGCTGGCTCTGCAACAGTGCTGGTCTGGTGCAAGATAACTATGCATTATATTTCTACAACTTACAATCATATGTATATCAAGTAAGCTACACTGAATACAATGGACTTACTTTCAGGTGTGTACAGCAGTGACCCATCAGTTGGTTCTCATTAAATTGAAGATTTATGTAGTATACTGGTTTTCATAAAGCTCGAAGTACTTGAGCTTTAGGATAGCAGCCTCTGACACAGTTAGCATAGCGAAGAGGGTGCAGGGGTGCAACTGCACCAGGCAACAAGCTTTGGGGGGCAACAAGCTGAGTTTGACACTAATGACCAAAATTATGAAAACATTGGTAATTATGAATTATGAAAGAAGGTAAAGGTTTCCCCAACTAGAATGGTCTAGTTGTGACTGACTGTAGGGGGCGGTGCTCATCTCCCTTTCTAAGCCAAACAGCCAGCGTTTGTCCAAGGACAAGCTTCCATGGTCATGTGGCCAGCATGACTATACGCCGTAATGCATGGAACACTGTTATTTTCCCACCGAAGTGGTACCTATTTATCTACTTGCATTTTTAGGTGCTTTCGAACTGCTAAGTTGGCAGGAGCTGGGACAAGCAACGAGAGTTCACTCTGTCGCATGGTCTCGAACTTCAAACCTTCTGGTCAACAAGCTCAGCTCAGTGGTTTATGTAAAAATTGAGGTTTGTTAAAATCCCTGTTTTTAGGAATAATGCTATCAAATATAATTATTCAGTGTGGATTTTCATGCAAAATGAAATGAAACAAACTTCAGTTTACTATTTTCATTCTGTCAAAAAATTATGACCCCCCCCCCCCCAAAAAAAGCAACTGTTGTGTAAAAATCCCGGGTTTTTTTAAATTGCTTTTTTCCTAAATATTACTGTCATATTATATATCATTCGATGTGGAATTTCATGAAGAATGCAATGAAACAAATTGGATAGAGTGATGTTCTTTTCCTCTCTCACAATACCAGAACCAGGGGACATCCACTAAAATTGAGTGTTGGGAGAGTTAGAATGGATAAAAGGAAATACTTTTTTACCCAGCTGGTAATTAATCTGTGGAACTCCTTGCCACAGGAGGTGGTGATGGCATCTGGCCTAGGTCCCTTAAAAGGGGGATTAAAAGAAGGTTGGAGAGATTTTGGGGGCTATAGGCTATGATGGGTTGTGCAACATCCTTATGTTAGTAGTAGGCTGTTTTTGAATGCCAGGTGCAAGGGAGTGGCAACAGGATGCAGGCAGCTTGTTGTCTCATGTGCTCCCTGAGGCACCTGGTGGGCCACTGTGAGATACAGGAAGCTGGAATAGATGAGCCTTTGGCCTGATCCAGCAGGGATCTTCTTATGTTCATAATTGAGGGGCAGTCACTGAACAGGCTTCAGAGCATGCAGCAGCTTTCCCAGAGGGCAGGGGCGTAACTAGGGTGTGGCAGGGGATGGCACGAGCCATGGGCGCCATCTTGCAGGGGGCACCGTTCGCATGGCGCCCCCCCCAAAATGGCGCCCATGGCCCTCCCGCTCCCTGCGCCGCATTCTCCTCGCTCCGGCTGGCCTTAAAGAGCCAGCCAGAGTGAGGAGAACATGCTGCCACCCGGCGCCCCCTCCCGCTTCTCAAGGGGGGCGGGGCGCTGGGGGGCGCCGCGTTCTGTTTGCTCCTGCCGGCCCTTTAGGGCCGGCACAAGCGAACAGAAAGAACGCGGCCGGGGCGCCGTGTTCTGTTCGCTGCCGCCGGCCCTTTAAGGCCACCGGCAGCGAACAGAACACGGTGCCCCCGCCGCGTTCTGTTCACTGCCGCTGGCCTTAAAGGGCCGGTGGCAGCGAACAGAACGCGCCTCTTAGAAGGGCTGGGGCGCTATGTCATGACGTCACGATGTGACGTCATGACGTTGCGTGCCCCTAGGGGCGCATTTTCATTGGGCGCCATGGGCGCCCTTTCAAATAGATTCGCCCCTGCCAGAGGGATGACCGTGGTAGGACCTTAACTTGTTGAATTTCTGATTTTTCTAAAGACATGGGGACCGCCATACGGTGCATACTTATCTGGCTGTGAGCCCCACTAAATAACTGAGGAGAAAGTCCGAACAAATATACCTGGGAGCTGACTGCTGCTCAGTTAGAGGAGCCCTGCCCAGAAAACAATCTAGCAAGGTATACTGAGCCCTAACCCCAAGCGGCGGGACGCGCCGAGTTCCCCACCTCTCGTTTCAGAACTTTCTGAAAGTCAGGCTTGTCCAAGAAGTCTTAAACACGCACTCGAACGTTCCAACCGCAGCAAACTCGTCTCCCCTGAACTAAAAATAGACGTCATCATAACGCGTGACAGAAGCCGCTGCGCGGGAGGTTCGCTTCACAGGTGGAGAAGCCACTGCTCAGCCCACAAGGCGAAGGGTCACGATTGCAATCCGAAACCCGCCGCTCCTCTCCGCCTCCCAAGCCCAGGGGGAGGGCCCTGCGAGGAGGAAGAAGGGCGAGTTCAGCTCCTCCTCTGAGCGCGGCCGTCTTTCCTCGGAAGACAGCAGAAGGAGCAACGCCTGCAGTTTCTCGGATCTTCCTGGCAGCGCTCCGCAGTTTCTCGCAAGGTAAGAGGCGGCCGCCGTGGCCCTGGGAGGATCAGGCGCTGGGGATTAGCCAGAGGGGAGGGCAGCACCGTTGCCTTCGCGCGCTGCGTGTGGTTTTCCTCCTAGAAGGCTCTGGCTGGCCGCGGTTGGAAGCGGAATCCTCGGCAAGATGGATTTTGGGTCTCCAGCCCAGCCCAGTCAGTTCCGACCGGCTAGGCAGGCGCGCTCTTGGTGAAGGGCTACGTTCGGGGAATAGAAACTGACAGCTCGATCTTGAGCAGCTTGACTCGGAAACGCGCCTCGTCGTCTTCAGCGGGCCTTCCTGTCAAAGCAAGCTTGCAAGCAGCCCTCTGCTCCAGCACGGCTGGGATCCTCCCTGAGTCGATCAGACGGGTTGCCTGGGCAGGCCGAGTTCTGGAGGGCTGCCCGCTTCTCAAATGCAAACAAGGCTTGCAGCCTTGCATAAGGGGAATGAGAGCTGACCGTCAAGGGCGTAGTTCCTGGACTGGTTGGCTAGCGGAAAGGAGGGAGCCCCAGGGCTGCTCCTTGTTCGCTGATATGCAAATGAATTCGAGGCAGCCTTTGCCCAAGCAAGCCCTTTTCTATTTGGCAGTTTCTGTAGCAACAATAAACATTCATATAGCACTTTCTCCTAAGTCTTTCTCCTAAGCACTTTCTCCACACAAGTGTCTTCACTAATCCATTGGGTTCCCTGCTACTGTTATTTTTAACGTGTTTGTTACCTGGTGTGACAGACGATTGTCTGAAGAGCTGGACATTCCCAGGACCTCTTCCTTCACTCCTTTCACGTCTGTGGATTGCAGGCTTCTTGGGGCAGGGAGCTGCTTTTTGTGTGCATGGGTTATGTTTTGTTTTTGCTGCAGCATCATGCACTGTGTAAAACACCATGTGTGTTGATGGCACTGGAGCAATGATTTCAGCTGGACCTTGATGATGATGATGCAGTAATACTATAAATTTAAATTGTTTATTTTGAGCACTCAAGGCGCAATCCTAACCCGGAGTTTGGCTGGCACAAGCTAGGTCAGCAATGTTTGGCTGTCACAAAGCCCACTGTAAAGCATGTTTGGACTGCTCTTGGAGGATGCAACATCCTCCCTGTGGATGTTGTGCTGTGGTTGTTGTGCTGTGGATGTCTGTGTGCTGGCCTCTGACTCCTAGAGAGGTCCAAACATACTCTTTGGTGTGCCTTGTGCTAGCCAAACTTTGCTGGCCTCACTTGTGCCAGCCTAACTCCAGGTTAGGATTGCGCTGTGAGAGTGCTTCACATGCATGACTTCAGTCACCCTTAAGCAAGCAACAATTCCCCAAACATTTTCCCCACCCCAAATCCATAATGTGAAGCCAATAATGCCAGTTTTCTTTACTGTTGCTTGCTCAAGATTACCTAATAAGCTTGTGATTGATCTTGGAGCTTGGAATTTCCAGCTTTTGTTCTTAACCATTGCTTGTTGTTAATTACGTTTATTTATGGCCTATTATGACCCTTCCTTGCCTTTCCACCATTCCTCTTCCAAACAGCTGACCTATGGTTGAGATGTGATATGGCACTTATGGCTGGAGGGGAAGGGGTGGAGCATGTCAGTTAACCTCCGTACCAGTAATGTGCTCATTGAGCGCCACCCAGTGGCATCTCTAGGGGGTGTGGAGGGGGTGCAGACTGCACCGGATGATGCAATTGGGGATGGAGCAACCCCACTTCTGGCCAAAATTGTGAAAACCATGGTATTTTCAGTAATACCATCATGTTATATACATATTTGATGCATAATTTCATGCAGAATGCAGTGAAATAAATCGCATTTGCATTCTATTAAAAGTTATAGCCAAATAACTAGAAAGGGAAGACCCAACTGTCTTATGAAACAAAAAGTAGATTTTCTTAACTCAAAACTGACCAATAAGACTGATTGTTCTGAGAACCAATGAGGTGTTATTATGAAACAGCAGAGAACCAATAAGGTGTTAGTATGAGTCAGCTCTTATTTCCATGTATCAGCTCTAATACTAGAACTCATATTCAATTGGATGGGTGACATCAAGTTGGCCATGTTTTTTTTGTTGCATTACTGATACGTTGGGTACTACTATATAATTAAATAAAGTTAATGGGGGTGACATCAACCCTAGTGAAGACATTGCATTTAGTTTGTGCATGCAATATTATAATTTATTCTGTGTGGTTTCGTATGGGAGGGGGACCATCATCGGGGGTGACATGCTGACATCCTGTACCGGGTGACGCAAACCCTAGTGATGCCACTGGCCCCACCCTCCCTATGATCAGCATTTGTTGCTGCAGACAAATGCTCTTCTCATGGTGGACACTTTGCAGCGGAGGTTGGACTTTGCCAACAGAGTTACAGACCCACTCTAACCAGGGATGCTACCACAGTTAGTAACAGCTGAACAGGGCTTATGAGATGCACTTCCCAAGGAAGTGAAACAGAAGTGAATCCTAAATATGCCTATGCAAAGGTAAGCTCCACTGAGTTCAGTGGTACTTCCTTGTGTGCATAGGACTGGAGCTTCAGTTCCCAACCTCTAGGCAAATGGAAAGCATCCACAGCTACTCTTAAGTAAAACAACAACAAACTATTGGAAAATATCTGTTGCATCATGGCTAGTTTGGGCCTTGGTTTAAAAGTTTGTCCATTTTCAGCAACATTGTGTCTGTAAGAGTACCACTGGTACTAGATCCTCTGGATTTCAGTGGAGGGGAAGCATAGCAATTTGGCAGTGTTTAAAATGGTGATGATAAGCCTGCAAGTTTGCATTGCCTGTTCAAACCTAATAATCCGGAGGAGGTGGGGGAGGCCAACAGTGGCCTTCATAGCACTTGGCTGTGTTTGTATAGCCTTCTTTCACTTTATCCCCCATATGTTTCTGTACTCGTGAGTGGGGAAGGGCAGGATGAGTGTGCAAGCAAACTTCGTCCTAATGATAGTGTCGCTCTTGTGATCCACTTGTGTCACTGCAGAGAGGTGCTAATCACAGGGGCAAAGACACAGTGCGCACATTGTGGATGAGGATGGGACTTGCTAGCTTGATTGTTCCACCCCAGTTCATTCTGGAACGCTGTGTGATGAGATAAATATAAGTAGCAGAAGCCGGCTATGTTATGCCTGACAGGCAGCTGTAGGAAGCACTGCAGGGTACAGTAGCTTTAAATCACCAATGAAAAAGCCTTGATTTTTAAACCATTGATTGAAATACATTTTTACTCTTATTATTTAGATACTCGCTAAATTGAAGTTCATACTGATCAATTGCTGTAGCCACAAAGACACATTCCTTTAAAGTCACTTCCTTCTGACAGGCATCTTTTTGTTGCATTTGCCCCCTTTTCCCCTTCTCTGGGTTAGAGAAGTAATATTCCCCAGCAGCCTGCTGCCGTGACAGGTTTCTGTAGCTAGTGCTGTTTGGAATTGGTATTTGAAGTTGTTGCTTCTTTTCATTGCTCTCTTCTGTTTTAGTCTGCTGCTTCCTCATGTATCCGCTTTGCCCCACCCTGCCATGGGTCAATATATGACAGCTGTGGTGACTTGTCAGCCTCACCCACCCCCTACCCCTGTCAAGCCATAATATAGTACAGTACAAGGACCATTTCACTGTGGGATGTTTGAAAAAGATGGAAAGGCCTTTCCTTGCCAATGAAAGCAGCCTTTCATTAAGGTTATAGATTTAGTTTTAAGTGAGGATGCATTTGCAGTAAATTCAAATTTCATTTTACGTCAGAGTATTGTAAAAACAGGAACTTGCCTTGGCTGGAGTTAGACCGGCACAGTTAGGCCAGCAAAGTTTGGCCAGCACAAGAGAAACTGTAAAGTATGTTTGGACCACTCTAGGAGTCAGAGAGGCCAGCACACAGACTTGAGCCATCTTCCCTGACTCCGAGAGTGGTCCAAACGTGCTTTATGGTGACCCTTGTGCCAGCCAAACTTTGCTGGCCTAACTGTGGCTGCCTAACTCCAGGTTAGGATGGCACCCTCACAATCCTATGCATGTTTACTCAGAAGTAAGTTCCACTCTTTTCAAAGGAGCTTATTCCCAGGAAAGTTTGTATAAGATTGCAACCTAATTATAGCTGAAACTTAAAAAAAAAAAATCTGGTTTTTAAAAGTTGATTTTTTATCTCCTGTACAAATGTGCCTGTTAGGAAAATGTGTATAGAATGCAGAATTTGGATTAATTTTGTATAGATTTTTGTGAAAGCACAGACTCCATGAAATAAAGTCCTATCCAACTATCCGTTGCCTATGCAGCTACAATACTCCCCTAAGGTAACAAATGTTATTTTACCTTGAGAGGCCTCCATAACTGTCCTCCCCCCACCCACTGCAAGACGTAGCACATGCCCCATTGGCATAGCTGCATCAGTGCAGGAAATTTGAATAGGATTGGGCCTTGGTTTCCAAGGATTCTAAAGAGCATCATTGTAACCATCATTATTATCATTATTATTGTGATGAAAAACTAGTTACTGCACAATAATTATGTGTTTCAAACTATAGAGTGGCAGATTGCAGTAGCAATCTGAAGCTTTTTCCCTTGAGCGGAGTTAATTTCCCAAATGCTGTAATGTGTGTGTTTATTATTTTCAGTTTCTAAAACTACAACAAAGACGTTTCAAGTCCCTGTTGCCTTTTGTTATTGTTAATAATATTGTTATGTTGGTTGCCTT
Organism: Lerista edwardsae; assembly: GCA_029204185.1. Taxonomy (NCBI): domain Eukaryota; kingdom Metazoa; phylum Chordata; class Lepidosauria; order Squamata; family Scincidae; genus Lerista; species Lerista edwardsae. Next base: position 24,555 of record JAJKFI010032303.1, on the reverse strand, counting down.
GTTTCTGACTTTTCCAGAGGAATCTAGTTTCAGGGCTCTTGTAAATCCCCTAATGCGACTTACTGCATATCTCCTGGCAGCTGCTGGATTATTTTTGGGCAGTTGAATCTGCATACCCTGGTGGCAGGATTATTTCAGTGAGAGCTAGTGTAGTGATTAGCACCAAGAGTAGAGTGTTCCTGAGGGGAGTGTGCTTGCAGGGGAGAATTTATAGGTGGGAGTGGGGTGGTTAGTCCTGCCCGTTAGATGAGTTCACGTATAAAACTAAGGTGGGGGACCTGCAGTTTTTATAGAAAAGGTGCGCACAGATGAGGGGGAGAGGAGCCTGCCATTACGTCATCCTCCTCCATGCAGGAGCTTCCCTCTGAGAAGTGGGCCCAGGGATAGCTCCAGGTGGGACCTGGTGTATTATGTATCAGGGGCCCATACCCATGCAAGAGCCCACCCTAACCAGCCCTTGAGACTGCAAAGCTCCATGGCTGCCCATGACGCCAGAGTCCATGGGGCAATTGTACCTGGGCAATTGTGAAGGTGAGCTGCTGCCACTTTCACCATCACCCTACTTGATGCATGAACAAGGCAGACGTGTGAAGAACACATATGGCTGCCTCCTATGATGGCAGAGGGAGCAGATTCCTGACAAACAGGACCTTGCAGTTGGAATGGTGGGACGCCAGTGTGGTCTCAATGGAGTTTTAATCTTGGAAGCGCTAAGATGCCTAGACAAATCCTGGCTTAGCTGTGCATTGCTTCAGGGAAGTTCCAATCTCTTGGGTTCAGTTCCTCATCTCTAGGCTATAAAACCGAAGGACAAAACAGGGCAGTATTGTAGCTGAGAATAGCAAGGTACTTCCACAAAGATAGACCATAATAAAAACTAATAGTGTGTATATAAATGCTTTTTGTTCTAGTAAACAGTTCCAAAATAGAAATCAGGGTGCAATTCAGGCCAGCAAAGTTTGGCTGGCACTAGGGCCACCGTAAAGCATGTTTGGACCACCCTTGGAGTCAGGGAGGATGGCGCACGTCTGTGTGTCGGACTCTCTGACTCTGAGAGTGGTCCAAACATACTTTACGGTGTCCCTTGCGCCGGCCAAACTTTGGTGGCCTAACTCCAGGTTAGGATTGCAGTTCTCCCTTTACTTACTTAATTGAATTTAATAGAGCAGAGGACTGTATCTGTAATTCCAAAAGCACGTATGGCAGATTTATGTGGTGGTGTGTTTGGTTTGTTTGTTTTTTTAGATCTCCTAATTGTTTCCTTGGCAAGACTGGGAATAAAAATGTGTTCACCGAATATAGCTGGGTTTCATTGTCCTCTCTTCTTCGTTAACTCAGGTGCATTTCCTTGTGCACAACAACCTTCCGTAACAACCTTAAGCAATAGCAGTTTCTCCTTTCTGAATAAATGGCTCCTTATGACAACAGCACTGACTTTCATGGAAACTAACAGCCCAGCCCAGCCCTCAACTACCTGTGACCAAATGTGTCACATTTGTCTGTGGTGTTTGAGAACTTCCCTGGTTTGCAGTCAGAGAGAGAGAGAGAGACTGAGAAAGAGACCGAGAGAGACCTGATGCTGTGTGCATAGTGGTGTACATTGCAACCAAGTTGTATTGGTTTGCTCTAATAGAAGTCAAGGTGTCATGTCATGCTGTAGCATCCATTTTAAACAGTCAATGGATACTTTTCTCCTCACTTTCACACATTAGCTTCTTTTACTCTGCGAAAAACTGGCAAGGGAGGAGGAATTCAACTCCCTTCAGTCGTGGACCTACCAGTATGTCCGGGGGGGGGGAAACAAAAGCCCCGGGCACAGAGCTCCTGGCCTGGGAGGTAGATGGTGATGAGGTGCCTCACCTTGCTGAGATGCAAGCGGTTTTGGCCCTCCCACCCACCCCTTACATTTTATGGCTCCAAAATGGAGCTTGGTATGGCGTGAGGATGGAGCGGAGTGGCACACTAGGTGGGGAAACAGTGAAGGGAGCGTACCATCTCCTCCTCTGTCCCTGGGCGGCCCATTGGCTGGGTCCACTGACTTCCTGTTAAGGTTGCAATCGGTGGGGCACATTTCCTTGCATAATACAGCCTTAAGCACTAAGCTGCAGTTTCTCCTTTTGTCATTATTGCTTATTATGACATCACTACTGGCCATCACAGAAACTGTAACAACCCAGCACTGTAATTCCCTTTGAGTCGATACTGTCCATCTTCTCAAAAGAGGGCAATCGTTGCAGGAATTGGCTAGGGAGCACTTTCACTACCCTTCTCGCAGAAAATGCCATGTTCAATGTGGAATGTCATGTCAGGAAACTGGAAAAATCTGGAGACGAGCTCTGGAGACTGAAACATTTCATCAAGGTTGCAGCAGCTGGTGTTAGCTAGCTTATACAGCCAACTGGTGGACTGGAACACGTTTCTGAAGACCTAACAGAGCCCAGCAGTCCTATCAAGTTTTAATCAAGGTATGGTAGATAACCTGTCTGTGGTTTTAGCTTAGGAGAAGCCAAAATAATTTCAAAAGCTGTAAGCGATGAAGAGATTCCATTTCTCTTTGGTTTTTTATATGCAAAGTCCTTGTGATGGTGCTAGTGTTATAATGAGGATGTCACTCATTATATGGTGGTGGTGGTGGTGGGGAACCAAAATCAAATCTGGTTCCCAGTCTGCTGCCTGAACAATAGCGTAGGCATGAGAATGCTGAGGGAGGTCCTCCCTGGGTTAGATAAAATAAAGTTTTAGACAGTGGTTTTCGAATACTGTACCTTCAGCTTAAGTTTTGTCCTGTTAATTTGTCTGCTGAGGAACATGTTCATATTGCGGAGGATTCTAGGAAGTATTTTAGAATTTACTCTGGTTTGGTTTGGCCATCATGACTGTGCCTTGGACTCACGGGCCCTGCATAGATTACTTGATTTTGGATAATACTGCAGATACAGTTTGCCTGAACCAGGAAGTGAAAGGCTTGAAGCGCAGTGAATGTGAGGAGGAGTGTGGGAGTTCTGTTTGCGCAAGGTGCTGGCCGGGCCCCCCTGGGCTTCATTTTCGCCCCAGGCAAAATGAATGAAAATGCCTCATAAAACACCATCTGCTGTGCAGTTTGTAACTGCCTTGAATGTGGGCACAAAATGTTAATGTACTAAACCATTTTAAGTGGACCTGCATACGGTATTTCCCTGTAACACAGTTTAAAATCCCTGTTGGGGGTGAAGATCTGTCTGCTAGCTAACATTTATTTTTTTACGGTGGGTAAAGGTGTACCTAATGGGGGATGACAACAGCAAGGGTGCAGTCAGTCCTACACTCGTTGTTTGGCCGAAACTAGCTGCTCTCATTGGCTGAATGGAAGTAGCACTGGCGCAAGAGCGCCAACAGGCACCCTTGCATCAGCGCTGGTGCCCTTGGGCCGACGCTAGCAGCAGAGCCAATGGCCACTCTGCACCACTCCTGCACCAGCCAAGTTCAGCTGGCACAAGAGCGGGAGGGAGGAACTGTGTGGGGGTCCCAGCCTGGGAAGGGGGGTGGGCTGGTCCAAGCCTCTGTCCACAGGCCTCACGGCCCTGATTTGGGCCACGTGGCTTGCTCGGAGCTGTGCCTGCTAGACAGCAAGTGCAGCTCCAAGCAAGCCCATTGGGGCGGCTGGAGCCTATCCCAGGAGGCTCCAGACAGCTCCCGACTTGCGCTGGATATGGTACAGACCTGCCAGCCTTGCCGTTCCAGCCCAAGTTAGGACTGTATCCTAAGTTTTGCAAGCAGCCATTCTCCCCCCTTTTGCTGTAGCTGCTGGTAATGGTTCTGAACAGGAGGGGAAGTAGCTGCTTGCAAAACCTATTGCTGTGATTCCCCCTCTAGTTGTGCCTCTAACGGTGGCTAAAAGCTTCCTTCAGGTAATGTTATGCCTATCTTACTGTTGCATGCCTATCAACCTATCATAGCTACGAGCTACTGTATTGTGAATCCCGTGAGCAGCCATATGCATTTTACTAAAGAGAGAATGATTTCTCAATCTTTGCATTTTGCCCCATACAAGCTGATATAATAAAAAAAAATTAGTGGATGTTTCTAAAGTGGAATTATTGAATGTTTTTAGTCCACATAAGTGTTCTGTGTGATCTGCAAGCATGAGGCTTGCATGGCCCGGTGTAATTCTGAGCTTTCAAAACTGTTAAAAGAGGTTCTGTTAACTGAAATGCAGCACTTATGTGTAACCAAAGTTGCTTGGGATGCTCGCTTTTTAAAAGGAAAGATAACAATAGAAAATAGCATTCTAGACAAAAAGGCATTTTGGCTGTGTCATATTTTCTTCCGAAAACCTGCATACTGATTAAACATGGTCTTTCACAGCAGCTGCAGGCAGGCTTCAAAGCTTGCAGAATCTATTTTTGTTAGAACTTGGCGCTGGCAAATTCTAACCGAAAAATGACCTGGTTGATAGTTACCCTGGGGCAAAGGCTTGCCCAAGGCCATCGATAGTGCCCTCCACCCACTTTCACCAGTAGTGAAGATTTAGGGGGGTCAATCCAGACAGGTGGGCTCTCTGATGGGCAGAACTCTCAGCCAAGAACCCTAAGATCCATCAACCAGAACCACACACAAAATGGGATTGGGAGGGACAGAACTGGATGCAAAATGGTGGCATGGGGCAGAGCCAATTGCCTATTTCACCTCACGAGCTATAAGCTGTGTGTGTACATTACAAATCCAGAAATCTAACAAAAGTGGCCAGTAGAGCAACCACTTGGTCAGAGGCAACCAACTAATTGGGCTAATTGTGTAGTTTTTTAACCTCTGTTTTTTACACTTGTTCGACAGGTGAAGACCACCAAAGCTAAAACGATAAGTAATTAACACAAGGCTTTCCTGTGACAGGCAATTTATTTAAAAGTTGTAATTTTACTTGTTTTTGTTTAATTATTTAATTGGGAGTCAGAAACTCTTGCTCTTCTGCTGCAAATTACCCAGAGATCTACCAGTGGAGTCAAATCTACCTTCTTCGGCTCTAGAGTAGCACATTTGTACCTTAAATTCTGTATCTTCTCTTGCCCCAAAAGGTATTCCTTTATGAGCTGGACTTAAAGCACTACCTGGCGTGAAATTGGGTAGTCCTCTTGAAAATACACAGGAATGTTCTGTTAAGGCACAAAAACAGTGGCTGTATTCTTGCTACCAGGTCAAAAATATTTCAAGCTGCTGGAATCAGAAGTGGTTACAAGGCCTCTATTTAGACCGGCCTTCAGGGAAAGGCCCTATTTATTCTGTAACAAGAGAGTTCTATCATATAAAATATGAAAATGTATGCAGCCTTTAGGTAAATTCCCTGCCCAATTTAAAGAATTTCAACTGTCTGTGCATTTGCTGGAATCCTGTGATTAATAATAATTGTTTTCTGATGTATCTTGATCACCTATATTTTTTTTCATTGGGGCAGAATATTTCCTCTTTTGTAATTATGAAAAGTTTGACAGTAATGATAAAATAATCCGGTTTTTGACTCAGAAGTTTGGGCCAGCACATTAATAGCACTGGCACTGCTTTCAAAAAGACAATAAGCAGAATGTTAGATCCCCCTTGCTGCTAGATAAATATCACCATAGCAAAGTATGAGTTTAAATTCACATTTTTAACCTGGGGAGAGGAGACACCTCCGCTTGATTTCTCAGCCACTTATAGCTCTGAAGGTGACAGGGAGGGAACCTGAAAAACTTAGCATCCTCCCTCCCCCCAGTTTAGTAACGCTACTGTTGTTAATAGCATTCTTCTTTGCCAAAAACTGCATGTATAATTACAGATTCATCCCAACACAGCTGAACAAGATATTCAGAAAAATGGGTGATTGTTAAAAACAATCTAAATTGTTAAAACAAAAATTTTTTAATCCAACACAGTTGGATTTTTTTAAAAAGTCTCTCCCAAATTGTCTGTGTCACCAATGACTCCTGATTACTTCTGTTCAAAACTAGTTTTTGCCATTGTTGTATTAAAGGTATTTAGGGTACAATATATAAATGTATAAATGGTATATAAATATTTGTAAAAATAATAATATCCACAACTGATTCCCAAAAATTAAGACAACAGCGGGCAGAGCCGTTTTCTCCCAAATTAGCCCCACAAACTCAGAGATGGAATTTGTAATGGAATGAATGGATTACTCTCCTGGGGCAGCTTTGTTTCAGTTTTCATAGATGAAGATTTAAAACTGTTGTTTGGCTGCCTGTTATACCAAACCAATATTGCGTTGTAACAAACTCAATAATTTCTTGCCTTTCTAGTGGCATAAATGCATGTCATAGGGATTAAGAGAAAAGGAGCAGAAACTGCATAGAGAGCAAAAATCTTTTGGAAGAATTAGGGTGGGATTTTTAGCCCACTAACATGGGAGTAAGCTCCATTGAACAAAATGGCTTACTCCTCAGTAAACATGTATAGGATTGGGCTGTCAGATTATTAAGGGCTGCTACCTTGATGACAATTGCCATCTCTCTCTCTCTCTCTCTCTCTCTCTCTCTCTCTGCCACCCACTCCATGAAGGTCCTGTGCCTTTAGATGTAATTTTTTTTCTTTGATGGCTGTCTATAAAGCATTAACAGGGTGTGGCCCATAATATATCCCATCCTGGAAGGCAAAGAGCAAAACGCAATGCTAATCAAAACATCTTTGTTGACTTATCAGAATGACTTATCTTGCATGAAAGGAAAAGGGTTGTAAAGCAAAGTTCAGAACTGCAGGGAGAAAAAACACTACAGTACTTTCAGTCATGAGTTGACAAAAGTCATTTTCCCTCCCCTCTCATTTTCAGTTCCTGGTGAGGAACAGCAGCATCTGTACCTTGTTGGTGCTGTCGGCACCACCATCAACATCCATCTTTTATAGTGCAATGTGAGATAAGTGCGTTGCTGCTGTGAGGGTTCTGTTTGATTTTCTCCAGCACTTGGCTCATGGAAGTTTTCAAAGAGACAGGTTCTACATACACCCCCCCCCCCAAAAAAAAATCCGGACTTGGCAATGATGGTCTATGCAACTGAAAGCCTAAACTGGATTCATGTTCTTGATGGAACAAATAGTTTCCAGGCATTGTTGAAAAATAAAGACAATAATTGCTGCTAGGAAGGATCTAGGAAGACCATAAGGGGAAAAAAGAGAGTGTTGGATCAGGTCAAGGTCCCATCTAGTCCAGCTTCCTGTATCTCGCAGTGGCCCATCATATTCTTCTGGGAGTGTACAGATAACAAGTTACTTCAATCCTGTTGCCACTGCCTTGCAGCTGGACAGTCTTTCCCATCATATATCTAGCTGTGGACCCAGTCAATGGGCTGCCCAGAGGCAGAGGAGGAGGTCCGCCCCCTCTGCTGTTTCCCTGCTCCCATGCACCACTTTGCTCTGCCCCCATGTCATGCCAGGCTCCATTTTGGAGCTTTATGAAGGCAGGAGCAGGCGGGAGGGCCAAAAACCACTCACCTCTCCAAGAGGCAAGCTACCTTTGTTGCAACTCTCCTCCTGCCCCAGGAGCGCCGCAACTGGGACTTTTGCCCCCCCCCCCACGCACAATGATAGGTCCGCGACTGCATAAATCTAACAGATTTCAAAGGCATCAAGGCCAGGTGCTATCACAGTGTCTTGTGGCAAGGAGAAAGCAAGCTTCTGTCTCTTGGTTTTGTACTGAGAAGCTTTAGAGGCAGAGCCAACCCCTCGGGTAGAGCAACTGCGGCTGCTCCCCTGGGCCTTGCACTGTCATGACCAACATACGGCCACAGTAAGAGGGCACCACACTGGTTGAGTTGCCCCAGGTCTGCACCGTGCCTGCACCCTTCTAGGGACAGCTGTGTCATAGGTTTTGGTTTTTGTTTTAGAAAATAGTTTTTTAAAAATCCACTTCACAAATGTCAATGCCTTTCTTAATTTAATTTGGATTTTTATTCGTTTGTTTAGTCTTACAGAATTAACACATTCTATCTCACCCTTTGGCAACAAAGGTGCAAACTGCTGGTACTGTGTGGGAAGCTGGAAACAGCCTGCAGAGTGAAGCAGCATCTTCAAATGGCCCCTCGGAATGCTGAGCAATGTGCAGCCAGGGCATCAGTGTAGCCAATACGTCGGAGATCAAGAACTGAAGGTTCCAGGGCCAGTTCTGGTCCCCTGAGGTGTACCAGTTGCCACACTCCCAGCTGTATAGAAGTAGTGGCAATGGAGCTTGCTGGCATTCTGCTTTGCAGGGGTGGGGCCCTGCCTTACCCTCTTCAGTCCCCTCTTTAAAGTGACCTTCTTGTGAAACTTGTTGTTGACTAGTGGATTGCACTCTTCCTTGAATGCAGATTTACTTCTGTGCAGATCAGAGCTCATCCAAGGCTCTGTGGGTGAAAGTGCCAGGCTGTTATGAATGGGTATGATAAGATGCTAATATATCACACTTTTAAATGTCTTGGGCCTCTTAGGAGAGGTTTATCTTTTGAGTTGTATTGTGCTAGCTTATTACTCAATTGCTTCTTGGCAAATCAAGACTAACAAAAAATCAAGACTAACTCATTCTTTGGCCAATGAGTTCGTCTGTTGGTAATGTAGAGGTGGTGGTGCTGTGATGTAGTCATACCCTAGGTGTCCAGAAGTTTTAGGCTGTTTCTATGGGTGGAACCGCTTGCCGTTCAAGTTCTGCATGATGATGGATGCAACTTTCTCACTACTACTATAATGTATTGAGTGTTCATGCACGTGCACACTGACTGGATTGATACAACCTAATGACGTCTACATTCTTTCTCCCCACATCTGCCATCCTGTTTTTAGACCGTTGAAAGGCTGGTTTTGGCATAAGGTATGTGTTGATTGATTAGGACGAAGTGTCTTCTTCCCATTTCAGTCAGTTGTTTTTAAAGGATCACATAGTTGCTTGTTGGGTGCACCTGCCAGCAACATTGGCACAAGGAAGGCAGGTGAAGGGTGTACAGATGCTGCCTCTTTTTGCCTTGGTGGCTTCCATGTTAGCTGTTTTCTCCAGAATGGACCTCATGTGTCCAGGTTTATGGAGAGTCCAAAAAACAACTGTAGTGTTCTCATGTTGTCCACATGGTCAGTGTTGTGCAGCTGCAGTAATATATGTATAAACAAAATAATCAGGCATTAGGTTTGCTCAAGGTTCAGATAGGAAATAACAAATGATGGGGTCAGTTGTGCTTGGGAGGTACCAGGAACAGACGGCTGAATCAATGTAAATTGGGATTTTGCCCATAGGGAAGAGCATTACTAAAATATTAGGAGGAGTATAATGTTGTGTTCAGTACAGTTTGAAACACTTTGTGGACTAGAAAACGTTTATTTTAAATTAAGAGCTATTAGTTCTGGTGATTGTACAGACATGGATCTGTACATTTAAGGTGAGGCTGGTTTTTTAATTTCTCTTAACGATGAAATTTGACACCGCTAATCCTGATACCAGTTATCAGATGTTTTCAGGAAGTGGATAGAAACATGGAAAATGTTGGCCTTTTAATATAAGCGGTAATCTAATCTATGCAGGACCTAACTATAACTAGAGCCATTCCTTCCCACACCCCACGTTGGGTTTATTTGTTTGTTTTCTTACTCTCAGCTATTGTCGGTGAATAGTGCATTATAACTAGAGGTGGGTTTTTTGTGATTTTTTTTCTCTCTCCAAAATTTCTTGATTAAAATTGCAAATTGTGGTGTTATGTGTTTTTATTCTACATTCTCATTCCAAGTTCTCATTTTTATTAATTTTAAATGCATTAAAAGTGTATTAGGTAGATGATATAGGTGATATAGTCTCAGCATATGCAGCCACAGTATTATTTCTAATTGGAAAAGTAATCTCTTTAAATTTTTGGAAAGTATCTTAAACACCAAAATGCAATGTTTTGTGTTTTTATTCATATATTTTAACCCCCAAAAGGTTTTTTGGTGTGTGTTTTTATGCGGAGTTTAACACACACAAAAAAAAACCCCCCCCCACCACCACTCATAATTACAACTTCTTCAAAAAATGAAAATGAGGGCGCAATCGTAACATAGAGTTAGGTCAGCACAGTTAGGCCAGCAAGGTTTGGCCAGCACAAAGGCCACTGTAAAGCACATGTGGACCACTCTTGGAGTCAGGGAGGATGACACATATCTGCGTGCTGGCCTCTGACTCTTAGTGCGGTCCAAACATACTTTACGGTGCCCCTTGTAAACTTTGCTGGCCTAACTGTGCCGGCCTAACTCCAGGTTTGGATTGCTCCCTGAGTTCTCATGAAAAATGAGTTTAAGAATGTCAGATTTAACTATGATCTCCAAATGGTAAAACAGAAATTCCCTAAGAAGCAGAAAGAAGATACCGTACTTGTGGTGTCTTAAAGATAACAGCTTTAGTGTGGCTTAAGCTTTTGTGGTTTAGAACCGCACACACTCATGCGTATTGAATTTTAAAAAAGAAAACGTTGTCTGAAAAGGTCATGAACAGCAAAAAATGTGTTTATCTTTTAAGGTGCCAGAAAACTCCTTTTAACTGGAACATTCCTAAACTAAATTCAATCCTATCCCTGGAATTTCCAGGTAGGGCTCTGGAAGAAGCCCCAGGAAGTACAGTATAGATAATACTGAGCAAGATAGACCAATCATCTTTCGCTAGGGCAGTGCTTCCCAATCCTTTTAGCACTCCAACCCACTTCGTTGGCTGTGTGTTAACCAGGTAGCACCCCAGAATGCCTTGTGGTGGCTGGGTAGCACCCCCAGAATGCTTTGCTGCATCACAGTTGGTGTCAGCCCATGTTTTCGAGGCCTATCAAATCAGCTCGCAACCCACTGGTGTCATGCTCCACAGTTTGGGAACCACTGCTCTACGGGTTCTAAAAGTATGGGTTGTGACTAGCTGTGATATGGGGGGATCACATAAACTTGTTGATTTCCTTGGATTGTTTGTAGCAGAGTTGGGGGCTTGTGGACCCATTCAGCGC
>JAJKFI010032303.1:0-13209 GCA_029204185.1 Lerista edwardsae | reverse complement strand
AGCTGGGAAGCTGAGCACCCCAAGGACACGCAGGTGCTCTATCTGATTTGGAGACGGAGAGACGGAATGCCAGTTTCTACCAGTTCTGGGGTGTGTGGTGTGAAACTGCAACACCCCCCCATTACGTCTCGGAAGTCATCCTTTGGCGCCAAATCTAACATTTGCACTGCCTGTTTGAATTGTGTCGCAGGAAGTGCTTTGGTCAGGACATCTGCGATGTTCTCTTGCGATGGACAGTAAAGCACGTCAATGTCCCCGTTTTGGACTGCCTCTCTGACATGTTTATGCTTTATGTCAACATGCTTAGAGTGCATCCGGATTCGTTCTGACCCAGCAATCTGGATTGCGGATTGGTTGTCCATCCAGATTCGGATTGGATTTGTTTGTGGAGCATCCAAATCCGACATCAATTGCCTGAGCATGTGTAGGTAGTTGGTCACATGACTTAGTGCTGTGTACTCACTCTCTAGAGTAGAACATGCGACAGTCTTTTGCTTGTGTGACCCCCAATCTATCACGCAATTCCCAAGGCGTATGGCATAGCCTGTGGTGGATCTCCTTGTGTCATCCCCCCCAAAGTCACTGTCTGCAAAAACTTCCAATTGCAGTGCTCCTTTTGGGGTGATGTGGTATTTGTGGTTACTTGTGCCTTTCAAGTACCTGAGGATGCGTTTCAAGGCTATCCAATCTGCCTGGGTGGGATTTGCAGCTTTTCTGCTCAGGTGATTGACTGCAACGCTAATGTCTGGGCGCGTCCAGCACGCAAGATGTGTGAGTGAACCCAACAGTGAAAGAAACATGTTCTGGTTTGGAAATGGTGCAGACTCTTCTGCTTTTTCCCCTCTCCCCATCACTATTGGAGTTGATACAACCTTGCAGTCTTGCATGCCCCACATCTGGAGTAGATCGTGGATCTTTTTCTCCTGACTGAGGAGAAAACCGGAACTGTCAGCTGTGCGTTCAATCTCCACCCCTAGGTATTGACTGACAGGACCAAGACATTTAAGCGTGAATGCCTTTTGAAGTTGTGATGTGATCTGATTGATCTGTTGTTTGCTTTTTGTGAGGACCAGCAAATCATCAACAAAACATAACAGAACACATAATTTCTCTCCTTTTCCCCTTCTGAAAAGGCATGGATCAGCTGTGGAGGGGCTGAACCCCAATTTTTGCAGCTGCTCTTTAAGGCATAAGTGCCAGCTTCTCCCACTTTGTCTCAACCCATAAACAGCTTTCCTGAGGCGAAAATGTGAGTAATCGCTTTGCACACCTGGAGGTATTGTGATGTATACCTCTTCCTGTAGGTCTGCGTGCAAGTAGGCTGTCCCAACATCAAAATGGTGAACTTGGAAACCTTTGCTGGCGGCTACGGCAAGCGCTGCGCGTAGCGTGGTGGCTGAGAGTGTGGGTGAATAGATTTCCTCGAAATCTACACCTGGGATTTGTTTACAGCCACGGATCACTAAACGTGCTTTCTTTAACGGCTCAGCACCTTCCCTATCCTTGAGAACAAACACCCATCTGGAATCAATCGCGTGTTTTCCAGCTGGTAATGTTGCTGGCTCAAAGACCTCTAAGTCGTGCATTGCCCTCAACTCAGTTCGAATAGCTTGGAGCCATTCTTCCTTCTGGGTTTGCGGTAACTCCATTACATCTTGGTATGTCTGAGGTACCTTTCCTACCTCTACTTGGTAGGTTAATCTTTGGGGTGGGACCCCACGCAAAGCCCTTGGAGGAAGGATGCGTCTGGTCGGAACAGTTTGCTCCGGTGTAGCTTCCTCTGAAGACGTGCTTGTATCTAACCCTGGAGTGGCCCCCCCCCTCTCCCAGCAGCCTGTCAGGACGTGCTGGTGTGGCAGGAGGTGGCAGAGGTGATGCTGGATGATCGGGAATGCTTTCTAATCTTGCCTCCCCCCCCATTTTCTGCAACTTGTGTGGGGATGCTGACTGTTCTGTCAGCATGATCTGGCAGCAAACTTTGCTCAGAGAAATCGTAAGAGTTAGATATTGTGACAGTTTTGTGGTCAGGATTGAGGAATTTGAGTGCTTTGCAATTCGGTTCAAACCCAATGAACTGCAGCCGCCTGGCACGCGGGTCATCTTTTCTGCGTGTTTCCCGATCTGCATGTACAAAGGCGTATGATCCAAACGTCTTTAGAAATGCAAGATTGGGAGGTTTGCCGAATAGCTTGGTGTAGGGGACCCCGTCAATCGAACGGTGGTAAACTCGATTTGAAATAAATACAGAATATTTCATCGCCTCCCCCCACAACCCTTTGGGTAGTTTTGACTGCTCCATCAGCGCTCTGACCATGCTCTGGAGCTCACCGTTTTTCCTCTCTGCAACCCCGTTATGCTCTGGGGTGCGGGGGGGCGGTGAGCCGATGGGTGATGCCCTGCCTTTCCAACCATTGAGACATCTCCCTGCTCAGAAATTCACCTCCCCGGTCGGTTTGAATCGCCACTAGGTGATTTCCAAACCGCTTTTCCGCCCACCTGACCCAATTGCGGATTTTATTAGTAGCTTCAGACTTCTGGCGCAATAAATATGCAAAACTATACCTCGTAGCATCGTCCACGAGCGTAAGAACATATTGCGCCCCCCCTGCTGTCTTCTTCAAAGGTCCAATTAAGTCCATGTGCACCAGCTGTAAGGGGGTTTGAGTCTGGCGGTTGCTGAACTTCGGGATGGATGCTCGATGCGATTTAGTCAGTTTACACACATCACAGTCCACAAAAGCATCGCAATCTTTTAAGTCCATTCCGTGCACAAGTTCAGCTGTCTTCCTCACATAGTCATGATTTAAATGTCCTAGTCGCAGGTGCCACAAATGTCCACAGGATCGGTGCCTTGGTTGATTGAAGCACACAGTTGCCTGTTGATTTCCTGTAGTCTCCGCTCCAAGCACGAACAGCCGATACACTCGGGGGACAACCACGCAAAGATTCCCCCTCTCAAGTGTGCAGACGTCGTCTTGGAAAGTCACTTTAAATCCATCTTCTTGGAGGGTGCCAAGGCTAAGCAGATTTCTCGACATTGTTGGCACACACAGCACATTTCTCAAGGTAGTCTGCAGTTGTGGCAGGAAAACCTCTCCAGCGCAAACTACTGGCGCTGTTGTTCCATTTGCGAGTGCGACAGTTTCACGATCTGTCTCGCACCTACTCGTGAGTAAGTCAGCGGATGTTACAATATGGTGGCTTGCTCCCGAGTCCAACAACCAGGATGCTCGCGTGCGCCTACCTTCTGTTGAGCCCACGAAAGCGATACTCGCTTTGGGTTGTTGTGCATGGGGCTTTGGAAACTGTCCTTGCCCCGTGCCCTGCTTACCTTGGGGCTTTTTCTCCTTTTTAGAGCCTCCTTTCTTCTTGGCACACTGGTATGCGAGATGTTGGGTTGATCCGCATACATAGCACTGTCTCGCACTGGCGCACACTTGCGCCTGGGACTCATTCTTGGGCTGCTGCTGCTTTTTCCCAGGAATGTTGTTTTTCCCCTTTCGGAATTCTCGCTCCCTCTGGTTGTCTTTCCTTTTGTCCGCTTCCTCGAGAAGCCGTGCGACGACAAGGGTGACAGTCAGTTGTGCTGCAGGGATGGATTCCAAAGTCAGGGTAAACATGTCCCATGTTTCATCCAGGGAATTGAGGATTGCAAAAACTTTGAGCCTCTCCTCAACACGTTCCCCGATTGCCTCAAGATCTTTGAGGTTTTGCTGCATTGCTCTTAGGTGGACCCGCAAGTCCCCTCCCGGTTCAAGACGCGATCGCCACAATTTGCGCGTCAGAACCATGCTGGAAGTCAGGGATGCGCGTGCAAACAACTCTCTTAATGTGGTCCAATAGTCCATAGCATGTCCAAGATCTTGAACATAAACCAAGAGATCTTCAGAGATTGCAAGACCGATGGTCGCCTTTGCCTTCCTGTCAGCTGCTTCTTCTGCAGGGTTCGTGGGGAGCGCTTGAGTGCGCTGCCAAAGGTCGTCTTTTTCCAGCAGCAACCGCATCTTGTGTGCCCATTGCACATAGTTGCTGTCGTTGAGAAGCGGAATGGCAATGAAAGGCGCCGTCGGGGCGGCGGGAGGTTGCTGCGCCATCCCGGCTCCGGGCGCAGCGGGCTGCAACGGTGGAATTTGAGGTGGTATCAGAGGGTTGAAAGGACCTTGTCCTGGGACGAGCGGCACTGGCGGGACTGGTGCTTGGCCGTCGGGAACCCCCCCCCGGTGGGGGTAGGAGAGGTCCGAGATCGTCTGAGTCGCTCTCCTCACTTTCTCCGGATTGCTCGGGTTCTCCTGGGCCGCCAACGTCTTCTTCCCCCGCCTCGTCACCAAGGTCTTCTACCTTGACTTCCTCTGTCTCCTTCTTGACTCCACCGGTAGCTCCTTCCTCATCAGACATCTGTCAGGATGTCCGCGGGTGTAGGGATGCAGCCACATTCACAACTCAGTCTCTGCTCCGTGGATCGGGTCCGCGGCAAACCCCTGCAGGGTTACGGCTGAATCTTCCATAACCTGTTGTGTGTTTGGATTGTTTGTAGCAGAGTTGGGGGCTTGTGGACCCATTCAGCGCTTGCCTAGCGCGACCGGAGCGAAGAAACGAAGAGATCGCTACATTTCAATAACAAAGCCATTTTATTGGTTACAGTAGCGATAGCAAGAAAGAGTGAAGTTCTCGTTGCCGGTCAGCAAAAGCCGGCGAAGGCTTGCCGCATACAAGCGGCTTTTCAACGCATGTTGTTACATTCTGAATTACAGTCTCAGTCTCATTCTGAGTAAGAGTCTAAAAGCGCACACAGTGAAAATACAAGTTATATGGGAACAAAGGGGTGTAGCCAGAGCATGTCTGGTAGGTGGATACCTGAAGACCCTTGTGCCCCAAGTTAGCCAATGGGGTAACCCTTTGAACATCATGATCTCATGAGAAAGTGGATGTTTGCTAGCCAGCGCTTCCCGTGAGAAACTTTGCCTGCTTATGTTACACTAACTAAAGGGAGTTCAGCTACTGTGTAGCAGATTGCACTAACAAGCTGGGAAGCTGAGCACCCCAAGGACACGCAGGTGCTCTATCTGATTTGGAGACGGAGAGACGGAATGCCAGTTTCTACCAGTTCTGGGGTGTGTGGTGTGAAACTGCAACAAAACTTGCGTATTATTTTTCAAGCGTTCCAGTAACCAAGTTTTGTGAACTCATGTCTTTCATAAATAGTTTCTTATGATATCATTGTTGGCTGCCTTGGACACTAACTGCCCAGCACTGTTACTTCCTGTAACCATCCTTGCATTGTGCCCTGCCAGAAGCTAGCAGTCCTAGTAGGAAGCTAAGAGGGATTTATCAAGCCCTGATTTGTGGACAGTACTCAGCTGAGTGGTTCACAAGTTGTGCTAGTTTGCTGTAATAGGTAGGGTGATTTTTTTTTGTTAAACATTGCATAAAAACACACAAAAAAATCACCTTGGGGGATTAAAATATTTGCATAAGAACACACCATCACATTTAGCTGTTTATGATATTTTCCAGAAATTAAAAGGGATTACCTTTCCAATTAGAAATAATATTGTGGCTGTATCTGCTCACACTATATCACCTATATTAGTGGTTCCCAAACTGTGGGTTGGGACCCAACAATGGGTCACGAACCAATTTCAGGTGGGTCATGGCTGCTAGAGCAGCCATATTGAAATTGTAGGAAGGTGGGATGCTGGAAAGGGGGAAAACTGTGTGGTTGTTTATTTGTGTCAAGGTTGTAAAAAGGCTTTTTTTCCCTTTCTGATTCACTTTGCTTTTGGAAAATGACTGAGAAATAACCCAACTTATTGCTGCATTCTCAGGAAAGCAGCAGGCTCTGGCATCACATTGACAGCACCTCTGGCCATGACATCACTTCCAGTGGGGTCCCAGACAGATCATTATCCTAAGAAGTGGGTCTTGACACACAAAAATTTGAGAACCACTGACCTATATATTCTACCAAGTACACTTTTAATGAATTTAAAATTAATAAAAATGAGGACTTGGAATGAGAATGTAGAATAAAAACACACAACACTGCAATTTGCTATTTTAATCAGGAAATTTGGGGGGGGGGGAATCACCAGAAAAACCCAGCACCCCTAGTAATAGGATGTGGAAAACACCTTGACTTTTAATGTCACGGACCAGCAGCATCTATTTTAAACAGTCAGTTGACCTTTTTCTTCTTTCATACGTTAGCATTTTCTAGTCTGGGAAAAACTGGCAGGGGAGGAGGAAATTTTTTGTGCTTCAACTCTCTTTTCCTTGTTGTCATGGATAGTAATAGGAATTGAATTGCCCAACTGTACAGCTGGAAACTGCATGACTTAAAATTCCATTGTAAAATCCTGTTGATGAGGATGAGGTTTTGTTTTGTTTCCCCTTTTCCCCCTCACCTCTTCATTCCAGCTGATAGGAGATTGCCAATGAACTGTTGGGTAGTTTCCAGGGTTGCACAACTTGTGACCCACCAGCCCTGATAAAGCCCAGTAAGATCTCCTGTTTTCACTGTCTTACCAGTACTGCAGAAACAGGATGTTGTCTAACTGCTCCTGGCACACACAATTGCATGGCTGATGAGCTGTGCTTGGATTGGTGGGTCACAGTGCTGTAGCTAGGCTCGGCCGGCCTGACCTTCCCATGGCACTTCAGACCCTCCCAAGGCACTTTGCTAGGTTTTCTACTTAGGGGGATTCGCAGCACTTGTTGCCCAAGTGTTCAGAGTGTCAAGCATTGAAAGGCCCACCTGCCTGCACCTCTGTTCAAATCCAAGCCATTCTGGAGGTGGGGTTATGCAATGGCATGAGGGGGGTTGACATGATGGTCTCAACAAACCTTGCATCTGGGTTCCGAACAGTTGTATGATCCTTCCCATCACCTTTCTCTAAGTGCCGTTATGTACCCATTTGTGTATAAGATGGGGTCAATTTGAATTTTCTGCTCTAGTCCACTGACGTTATGCATGTCTAACTTCTGATTTGTCCAGTCTTGAATAACTGGAGTATGATCCTACAATGTTCATATAGTTCCTGGAACCAATGAAGGGTTGGAAAGTTGACATAACAGAACACTTTGGTTTTACTCTGTTAGCAAAATGAATTCCACGATCAGGTAGGCAGCTAAATCAACAACTTTTCCACCCGCTGAGTCCCAGCACAGTTCTTCTCTTGTATCCCTCAAGTACCTACTTATTGGCATTCAGCCACTAGTAGGAATGAATAAGCGTATTATATGGCAGTTGGCATACAACCTAAAATAAAATGGTGTTACCGTTTTAGAGCTGGAAGAACCTAAGTATAGCAAGGCAAACTAGTGCCCTTTGATTTGCTTGCATTATGAATGGGGCAGAGCTGGTGGGTGTGCTGTCTGTTTCCTGGTGCATAGGAAAGGGAACATTAGATTCCTACAATGTGTTGTTTTAGTAGGTGGTGTCCTGTGAAAAAGCGACGTGCACAAATTCTTGTTGCCCTGGTTTGCAGTCTGGTGTTTAACAAGTTGGCTGGCCCAAAGTAGAAGCGCCTTTCCTTTTTTTCCTAGGGAGAGGCGAAATGTTTTAAGGCTTGGAGCACTTATCTGATAATCTGATTTTGAATCAACCAGCCTTGACGAATTATTCAGAAGAAATGGGAAGGTTGTACCACACCTTATAGCTGTTTTACATGGACAGGTAAAAATATAACCTGTGTGTGCAACAAGCATGTAAGAAAAGAGCCCTGCTGGATCAGGCCAAAGGCCCATCTAGTCCAGCTTCCTGTCAGTGGCGGTCCGGGCCGGGAGCGCGCCCCATGGCAGGCGCTGACCACGCGCCCCCCATGTCACCCCGCCCCCGTGCGGAAACCCCAGAAACGCTCTATTTCAGAGCGTAAGGGAGGCGTGGGCGGGGCAGAAACCGCACGGTCTCTCCCAGACCGCCCGCAGTGGCGCCCGGCCACTGCCCCGCGCCCCATGGCTCGTGCCATGGGGTGCTACAGGTAAGATACGCACCTGCTTCCTGTATCTCACAGCGGCCCACCAGGTGCCCCAGGGAGGCATGAGACAACAAGATGCTTGGATCCTGTTGCCACTCCCTTGCACCCGATACCAGTAGCCCACCACCTTTGTAAGGAGGTTGCACAATCCATCATTGCTTATAGCCCATGATGGACCTTTCCTCCAGAAATCCGTCCAATCCCCTCTTAAAGGCATCAAGACCAGATGCCATCACCACCTCCTGTGGCAAAGAGTTCCACAGATTAACTACCCGCTGGGTAAAAAAGTACTTCCTTTTATCTGTTTTAACTCTCCCAACCTCAATTTTAGCGGATGCCCCCTGGTTCTGGTGTTTTGAGAGAGGGAAAAGAACATCCCTTTATCTACTCTATCCCTTCCATGCATAATTTTGTATGTCTCAATCATGTCCCCCCTCAGGCACCTTTTTTCTAGACTGAATAGCCCCAAACGCTGCAGTCTTTCTTCATAAGAGAGGTGCCCCAGCCCCGTAATCATTTTTGTCGCTCTCTTCTGCACCTTTTCCAGCCCCGTAATCATTTTTGTCGCTCTTTTCTGCACCTTTTCCAGCCCCGTAATCATTTTTGTCGCTCTCTTCTGCACCTTTTCCATGTACATCCCTTCATGTGTTTATATGGGCTACAGGTGCCAGGCAGCCAGGACTGGCTGCAGCTACCCACTCTGCGAAGACGAACTGCGGACCAAGACCTCCCCAGTTTGATCCTCACCCCTCCCCTGGGTTCTTAGTAGGTGGCCTTAGGCAAGCCACACCCTCTCAGGCTCAGATCACCAGCTGCAGTCTAGGGATAATACTACTCACCTTACAGGGTTATTGTACAGACCACATCAAGATAAGATGTGTGAAACGCTTTGCACATTCAGAACATGCTATATAAATGTATTATTAGCACAATACAGGCATTATAAACAGGCATTTCCAGTTGAGTAATGTGTCGAGTGGTTCTAAGTGCTGAGTGTTCCTCAGTAAGTAAGGCAGTGCTCTTGACTTTCAGCAAATTCAGATACCTCAGTCATAAAAACCTTTCTATCTTCTAGTAAGTAATGTTTACCTTACTTTTGTAAACTGCATGCTCGGGAAGTTGCAGGGCCGGTTCAGGTGGCATGTCCAAGCTAGCCACCTCTCCCCAGGATCACAGATGTCCTTGTGTCCAGTATGTGCTGGTCCTCCTTCTTGTGTGCAGTCTGGGTGTGGCTCCAGACCTTCCCCTCGCCTGTGATCTCAATAGTATTTAGACCAGAGAAACTTGGGTTCAAACCACCATAGCCACAAAGCTTCCTGGGCGACTTTGAGCTCACAGCTGTCTCACACCTTAACCTACCTCACAGGGTTGTTGTGAGGATAACGGGAGGGTGCATTTCCACAAACCTAACCTTGTTGGCGTGAGGATGAGATGATGTAATAAATAATTGTGTCAAGGATCAAAACTCAGCTACTTCAGCCCAAGCTGTTGTGTATTGTGCTTGTTGTTAAAAAGCTGCAGTGCATAAGCACCATAACAGCAGATCTCTCTTTTGTTTCAGTTCTGCAGAATGAGTTACCCAGGGTATCCTCCTGCTGGTGGTGGGTATCCACCTGCTGCTCCAGGTAAACAGACTGCCTTTCACTTGAGATTAGGGATCTGAGTAGAGATGGGTGCAAAAGTTTCACTCTCTGACACCTCCAGCTTAAAGACTTTCAAGTAGCAGGAGGACAGACGGGTTCCACCTTCCAGAGACCTTGGAAAATAGCTGCCAGACTGGACGATACTCGGCGACATGACACACAGCAAATATTGCATAATGTTCCATGCCTTCGGTTGGAACAATGAGGGCTCTCCTTATCCATGGGCTTGGCATCCGCGGATGCTCAGCCTGTGCCTCAGAGGGCCTCCTGGGCGCAGCCTGAAGCCACTTCTAACTTTTGGTCGCATCTAGGAGATGTTCTGAGGCGTGGAGAGGTCACTCCCAGTACCTCAGAACCCCCCTCCCCAGATGTGACTGGAAGTTGCCAATTCAAACCAGAAGTGGCTTCCGACCATGCCCAGGAGGCCTTGACAAGCACAACCTTCAGAGGGCCTGTCATGGCCTCCAGGTACGTTTTTGTAGCACCACGACCCTGGCCCCCCACCCATGGATTTCAGCATCCATGGATATTTATATCTAAGGGGAGGTCGTGGGACGGATCCCCTGCAGATACCAAAAGCCCACTGTACATGATGTATTTAGGGCGCAGTCCTAACCAACTTTCCAGCACTGGCATAGCTGTGCCAATGGGTAGGGGTGCTTTTGTTCTTTGCTTTTGTTAAACACCACTTAAAAACTCAAAACACCGCCTTTGGCGGTTAAAATAGTTGAATAAAAACACACAACACCGCAGTGGGTATTTTCCAGAAATAACATTAAAAGAGATTACTTTTCCAATTAGAAATAATACTGTGGCTGCATCTGCTGACACTATATCACCTGTATCATCTACCTAGTACACGTTTAAAATGAATAAAAACGAGAACTTGGAATGAGAATGCAGAATAAAAACACAACACCACAATTTGCTATTTGCAAATTTCACAATTTGAAATTTGAAATTTTTTTTGGGGGGGGGGACACCAAAAAAGCACACCCCTACCAATGGGGCATGTAAGGGAATGTTTGTTCCCTTTCCTTGGAGCTGCTTTGCCCTTACCCCAGTGCTGGGAAGTTGATTAGGATTGTGCCCATAAGCCATTATCGTATCCATTTGGCCTTGAATCTGGGGACCTTCCATTACTTAGCATCACTCAGTGTTAAGGGAGCAAGGTTCGACTTTTCTGTGGTCTTGTGCAGGCTTCCACTATTTCAATCACTGTCCTCACTATGGTGAGCTGACTGTTCTCCTCCAGCAAGGATGATGAGCAAGCTTTGTCTGCGCTCAGCAGAGGCATCCTGGATGCCTCTGGTGTGTGGACATAAGACCCAGGCTTTCTACTCCTGATCCATAGAAGGAGTGGGAAGGATGGAGAAGGGGATTATCCTCCATCATGCTTGGGGCGGGCAGCTTTCATGCCTCTGCCAGGCATGGCCAGGCAGCCAAATGCCACACTTCTTGCAGAAGAGGAAGCATAGGAAGGGGACCAGGGGGCTGATTTGTAAAGGAAGCCACAATATTGGCTTGATGAGCAAATCCAGCAAGCAACTGGAAAAGCTGATCATGTGATGCCCTGCACTCCCCCCCCCCATCTCCCATGTGACAAGGCAGCAAAGCTTCAGCAAGCCTTGGGCATACCTAAAAAATGGGCAATATAGTAAGGCTCACTTCTTTTGACTGGCTGGGGTAGTTTTAATAGATCTTAGCCAAAAAGGTTTTTTTTGTGTGGTATTGTGTGCCCTGGACAAGAGATGTAACTGCTGTAAACCTGTACAGCAGGTTAGCAGTGTTGGCACTGATTGTGTGTATTGTCTGAGGGCTGCGAGGGTGGGGGGCTAGGCTGATACTAGAGCAGCAAAGCAGGGCACGTGGAGGAGGGTGTGTCGCATTCGTAGTAAAATAAATATGCAGTTAGCCATACCACTGTCAATATGTGGAATGTGGCCGTACAAGTGTGCAAAAGGTCTGCAGGTGTGCCGTGGAAGTTCGGAGCACCGCAGTTGAAAATTGCTAAAAAAAAACTCTTCCAGGTTCTGTAGTTCTGTTTCTAGGGTGACTGATAATTTGTTACTATGAAGTGCTACCCTAGAAAGATATGCAGAACCCAGACACGTTTACCAGAAGCCGGATGTTTACCAGAACCTCTTCACCATAAGAGGTGAAGATTATAGAGAAAACCATAGAGGTCTTGTGCCGTGAAAAGGCAAATGTTGAAAATCTCTGCCGTTTGATAATAAGTTGAAATCCAGCTGTTCTGTCCATTATTATTATTATTGCAGGCAGCAATCCCTGGGGTGCCCCTGGCTATCCTGCAAATCCCCCTCCTCCAATTGGGCTGGAAAATGTTGGAAACTATGCTAACCAGTTTAATACGGACTACATGTCTGGCATGGTGAGTAATTTCACTTTTTACTGTACCTGATAGTTCTCACCATTTCCACTGAGGAAAAAGCTGGTGCAGGTATTTGTCAATGCAATGCATTGTTTACTTGATACATATTTGCTGATACCATGCATTCTGTCTACCACTGCAGGCTTCCAACATGTCAGGAACATTTGGTGGTGCTAACATGCAACCGGGCATGTATCCTCCAGCCCCTGGTGGCTATCCCCCTATACCACCAGGGGGCTTTGGGCAACCTCCACAAGGACAACAGTCGTCTTATGGAATGTACCCACCACCTCCAGGAGGAAACCCGCCATCGGGAATGCCATCTTACCCAG
Source organism: Lerista edwardsae (assembly GCA_029204185.1). Classification (NCBI taxonomy): domain Eukaryota; kingdom Metazoa; phylum Chordata; class Lepidosauria; order Squamata; family Scincidae; genus Lerista; species Lerista edwardsae. The sequence goes on along the minus strand of JAJKFI010032303.1, from coordinate 866 downwards.
GATACCCAGCTGGCCCTGTTCCAGCGCCTGGACAGCAGCCCCATCCAGGGCCATATCCTGGGCAACAGCCCATGCCACCACCAGGGCAGCAGCCCATGCCAAGTTATCCTCCTGGCCCAGCTGTTACTCCATCTATGCCATCCTATCCAGGACCTACAATGCCCACAGTTACACCTGGAGTGGTAAGAGAATCCCTGTTTGCCTTACTGATTATGTTTTAATATCTCAGGGGAAAGAAAGGAATAGAGCAAAATGCAGATGATGGGGTGCATTAAGAGTGCAATCCTAAGCTGAGCTGGAACAGCAAGGCCTGCGGGCCCGCACAGCGTTGTATCCAGCGTAGCTTTGGAGTGGAGGAGCCTCCTAAGGGCAAGGACACATTCACGCCTCCCCAGCCTCCCCATGGGTTCCTCGGATCTGCGCCTGCTATTTATCAGGCGCAGAGTCGAGGAAGCCGCATGGCCTGAATTAGGGCTGTGCAGCCTGGGGACGGAGGCTTGGCCAACAAGGAGGTTCGGCTGGCGAGAAGGAGCAGAGGCCTCTCCCCCATTCCGCCTCCTCTTTACCTTCAGGTATGCCACTGCCTGCTCATCCAGTCCTGTGGAAGGAGTATGCTGGGAGTGCTCACGGCGTGATTTGCCCATCCTGTTTGTTTCAAACAGCACCAGTAGGAGCAGCTGAATTGAAGAGGGAGGTGGGAAGAGGGGTGGCTTCTGCCTTACCTCATCTTGTCCACCTGGCTGCTTCCCAGCAGCTAGGAAGAAAAGAGAGGGAGGAAGCAATGGCTATGAGGTGTGCATGCAGGAACATAAGCACATGGTGTGTGTGTGTGTGTGTGTGTGTGTGTGTGTGTGTGTGTGTGTGTG
>JAJKFI010032302.1:0-14223 GCA_029204185.1 Lerista edwardsae | reverse complement strand
TCTCTCTCTCTCTCTCTCTCTCTCTCTCTCTCTCTCTCTCTCTCTCACTCACTCACTCACTCACTCACTCACTCACACATACACCCCTTAGAACCCTACAGTTAAAAAAAATTATCTGCAGGGATCTAGCAAGACACCACATTCATAAAGTTACAGGGTAAGGTACCTCTGAACAGAGATCCCTTCTCTTGTCTATTGAGCAACTGCTGCCTGTATCCATAGCAGGGCTCCCATATAAACCAGACCCCTGGATATTAGAAATTATATACTTGCTCCCACCTTGCCTTATTTGTTTACTTATTTATTATACTGCATTTCAACCAAAAATACTTTGCATAGCAAAATAAATAAATAGTTCCCTGTCCTCGAAGGGCTCACAATATAACTTTCTGTAGTCCTGTTCCATCTCTAAACCTGATCCTGGTTTGCACACTTAACTGTGACTTTTCATTTTCAACATTTCCTGGAATGGTGAAGGTTTCAGCCACTAATTGTGCCATGCCAGAAAAAGTTAATATCTGTAGACCTGTCCAAGGAAGATGGAAATAATAATTCTTCCTGGACAGGACAGATTTCCTGTTGACCTTAACAACATTTGGAGACAAGCAGTCTGGACAGTCATTAACAAGAGATAACCAACAGAGACAACAAAAGCTTAGAGACTTCTCATTGTTAAAAACTCTTACTTGGCAAAAATACATTTCACCCTCACATTCCAAGCTCTTGTGTTTTATTTCTCATTATCACAAGAAACTAATACTGCATAGCTCAAATGGGGCAGGATTCACTATGGTGAATCTATAGGCATACTAATGCAAGCATGTATCCGTTCACCTATACACATTTATATCCCTTTCTCTTCCAAGGAATTAATGATGGCGCACATGGGGTTATTCAATTCTGAATTTTTTTTTAAAAAAATTGCAATTTTGTAAAATAGATTAGGCTGATAGATTGTGACTGTATATTACTGTAATGGCTCTCCCAAAGAAGTCTGGGAACTGTATATTGGTGAGAGGTTGTGTTAGAGAAACCTAGTTCATCCCCTGCAGAAGTACCTGGAATTCCCCCTTATGGGGCTATCAGTGGAGGGGAATTTAGATGGGAAAATGGTTCAAGGACAAGGATTAAATACCCCCTCCCCAGTAATGGCATCTAAATGATTTAGCAACAGGTACTCACTTTTGATTGGCACTTGTGTCGGGGCCTGCCCATCAGAAGTGAGGTCATAGCCGGAACCCAGGAAACGCCCCCAGGAACCACTGCGCCTCCTCGGTAGGCCCATGGAGATATAATAAACATGAAGAAGAAATGACGTCATATTCTTGAAACTTCCGGTCTGGTCTAACAATATGGCTGATGCAATGGGTCTGGTCCCATGGTCTGGTCTAACAATATGGCCGACGCAACTCCATGGGTCTAACAATATGGCCGACTAATTATGCGGAATTAAACCTTGGAATTGCATATTAACTCATAATTAGGTTACCAATGATGTTTCTCCACGATCACACGTTGTTATTTTGGTAAGTTTTTACTTCAGGAGTAAACGATTCAGTCCTAAACACTACGCGCAAAGCAATCTGAAATGCTTGGAATCAGCATTTTGAGTATTAAAACATGGCCACTAAGCCCGCCCCCTCTGGTCTCACTTCGTTCCTATCTAACTGCATGGGCAGGGCCACCCCCTGGGTAGGCCACACAGCGCGGGCTACCGATTTCCCCCCCAGGAACCGCCGCACCTCCTCAGGAGGGAGCCCCAGGCAGCCTACCTGCTCACGCTGCTGCTGCCGTCAGTCTCCCTCGCTCTGCTGCCTGCTTGCCTGCCTGCCTGGCTCTGAGAACGTGCAAGCAACTCAAACATGCAGGCAATTCAAACGTTGCAGGGGGCGGAGCGCCAACAGAGTCGACGAGTGGGCGGGCAAATGGGCGGGGCCAGCCCTAATCCTAGGAACGGGTATGCATGTACCCCCGCATACCCGCTACATGACATGTCTCCCCCCCCCTAGGGCTATCAATCAATCACTAGTATTTATATACCGCTTTTCAACACAAAGTTCACACTATTGCACTAAATAAAACATGGTCCAAGTCCCGCTGTATCAAAAATTTCAGGAGATCCAAGAACTTGTGGCTTGGCCTGAAAAGGCTACTTCTGTATTCCCAGTACCCAGACAAAGTTGCTTTTTAAAGGCTGGATCAGATCATTGTGTGACCACCCCTAATACATTCAGACTTAAGTCATTCTGAAGACCTGAAATAAGGCCGCAAGGCTGCAATCCTATACATCAGTGGTTCTCAAACTTCTTAGCACTTGGACCCACTTTTTAGAAAGACAGTCTCTGGGACCTACCAGAAGTGATGTCATGGCCGGAAGTGCCATCATTGTGATGCCAGAGCCTACCACTTTCCTGAGAATGCAGCAATAAGTCAGGTTATTTTTCAGCCATTTTATAGCAAAGTAAATCAGAAAGGGAAAAAAGCACTATCCACAACCTTGACGCAAGCAAAACAACCACACACTCCTCCCGCTTTCCAGCAGCCTATCTTCCCATATTTTCAATATGGCTGCTCTAAGTGTTTCATGACCCACCTGAAATTGGTTTGTGACGCACTAAAGGACTCAAACCCACAGTTTGGGAACCATTGCTATACATGCTTATCTGAGAGGAAGTTTCGCTGAACACAATGGGGCTTACTTTTGAGTAGTCATGTACAGGATTGCTTCATAAGGCAGCAACCTCTGGGCCTGCTACTTGGAAATAAATCCTAATGAACTCAGTGAAACGTTCACATCATACTCCTCTTGCAAGCAGACTACTTCTGCAAGGATTAAACACACACACACACACACCACCAACATATTGCTTAACCCAACTCAGAATTGTCAGCTGCTTGCAATCACAGCCTGTTCCTTCCTCCTGTCCCAGGAACTTGAACACCAGTCCGTAACTGGCTTACTGAAACTAAAATCTCATTTTAGTTCCCACAGACTGAAGCACAGCGCCTTCTTGTTTTTCTCTCCACTCGCTGGCTGTTAACAACCTGCAGTGAATGTAAACTTGGTTCATGTTATTCTTTAGAGCACAGGCCCCTAAAAAAGTAGCCTTCGTTTCATATCAGGCAGTCAACTGGGTTAGAATAATATTGCCACAGCATGCCACCGCTGACTCCTTCTCTTAGCAGGGCCCCAAGTCGTTCCCTTCTTAGTGATGTCATTTGTTATCCTGATAAGTGTGTGTTTTGGTCTAGTTTCATTGTTTGTTTTTTTCGCCAACTCCACCGTTTCTGTGTGCATCCTACCGTCACTCATCCCCCTCCAAAATCTGGCAGACAAGTGTGCCTGAGTAAGGAATCCATAATGATATTAACTGGAAACCAGATAATTAAGCCACCGACCCAGTTCTCATCCTTTGCTCAGCCTGAGGGGGAATTAAGCAAGAAAGCTATCTTGTTTCAGTTTGGGCTGCAGTCACAACTGGAACTGCTGGACATGCAAGGTAGGGGCTGAGGGCAGCCATGCCAAAGTGTGCTGTTTTGTGAACTTTTGTTTAAATTACTGTATAAATAATGTGCAAGACGCTTCTGTGGCGGTTGCGTACTACTGCTCTCTTGTGGTGAAATACACATGAACCTCCCAAGCACAACCCTTCTTATCTTAGGCCTTTGGAGGAAGTTCTGCTCTAGTTGCCACTACCATATTAATAATTGCTGCTGCCAACTTTATAACATTTATGTACTTTTTCTACCATTTATAGCCTGCTTTTCTGGCACAGTGATGCCCACAGAGGCTTATTAAACATTTTAAAACCCCACACTTTAATGTAAAAAAAGCAAAATAATGTGACAAGAGGCTGAAATGTGGAACCAACTCGCTCCATAACACTGTGTACAATGCTTTCAACAATCTGTTTCTTATTTCCTCATGTTTCTTCTTATGTCCGTGATTACAACTAAATTTAACATGGCAGTTCTCCTAGGTTCTGTGCTAGTGTTCCCAAGAATTCTTTCCCTCCATTAATCCACTCACCCAGAACATGTTGGTTCCTAGTGCCAATATAATGCTGGCTACAAGGGAGACAGCAGGGTTGTAAAACTACCACCCTGAAGATGAAGGTGGCTTCTTCCTTGCCATTTATAGGAAACTGACAGTGCAAATTAAAGACATTTTCATAGCCCAATCCTAACCCCCAGCTGCGCCCAGAGGAACAGAGGTGCCAAAATGGCCACCACTGTACCCTATGGGGCTGGGGCAACTGCTAGAGCCTCCTTGGGGTAAGGGAACATTTGTTCCACTACTCTGAAAGTGTACCATCACAATAATATCCCCTAGCTTTACAGCAAGCAAGCAAATCTGCTCTGATCTAACAAGGATCCATTACTGCCCATGGAATCACAACAATATACCTGCACATTTCACATTCAGTACAGTATTGATCTATTTAACAACTTCCTATCCCACCTTTCCTGCAAATGCAACCTTCATGTTCGCGCCTCTTACACATTTGTATCATTATCACTATTCTTGGAAACAAACGTATTCTTGTAAATTTAAACAGAAATGATATTTCAAACTGAATAGTAAATGAAACTAAAATAAAATAGACTTCATAGCGTATGGAATTAGTATTCTAATCTAATCAAACACAGATAAGTCAAAAAAAGAAAAACAAGACCAAATGAATTTCCATGAATTTTGCAAAAGCAAAAAAAAAAAAGTTATACAATTCCTCTGTTTTTCACCAGGAGTGAGGTAATCATTCCAATTAAAGGAAACATCTTGTTTTGTTCTGCAATGTCCTGTTACGACTGTGTCTGCATGCATGAACATTATTTTCCACTGCTCAGAAGCATCATAATTTCAGAACGCTTGGAGAAAAAAACAATAACATGATATGAACCAGGTCTTCAATGACCTACAGAAACACTTCAGTCTGGTGCTCAATTTCTTACATACACACAGGCACAGATTGCATTCTTTAGGTGAAGGAAATAATTATTTAGGTGAAGGAACAGCAGTCTGCACCTCTTTGTTATTTTGTTATTGCCTTTGTTATTTCTATGTTCCAAGGAGTTAGTGGTACTGCAAACCACAGCTTCTGCAGCTGCCCCTTCTTCAAGAAAATGCATGGCACTGTACAGCATTTGTGAGAGGACACATTTAAACTAAAGATGGAAAGGGGGCTCATTTCAGAGAGTTACAAATAGTCCCCCACTCAGGTTTCCAAAGAAATAGCCCAAGTCACTCCAGCAGAGCCAGATTTGGAACACACAGGCATGTGTATTCAGGAAAAAAGAAAATACCTTTCAGATATGAGCAGGAGACAGGAAAGAGGTGGCATGACAAGCAAAAGACAGCTGCAGGCATAGGGCCAACGGGATACTGCAACAAGGGAAACATGGAGTTTCCTTCCCATATTTTCCTTATAATACTAGTGAAGAAGCTGGGAGTGAATTGGTGGGCAGAGTAGAAATACTTAACCCATCCTGTATCCACCAATTCTTCCTCATTTTTCTGCCCTTGAACCCGGAGGCTCTATTTCACTATCGTGGTAATAGCTAAAAGCAACCTTAAGATGGAGCGGCATGTTCAAGATTCTCTACATAAAAAGTGGCACATGGCATGCTGCAGGCTGGCCACTCCTGGCTTCATGTGTCATATCTGGGTTTCATCAAATCATAGTTTGTTGCTGCATCCATATGCCAAGCAACCATGTTTTAATCAAACCATGGTTTGCCTGAAAAACCAGGGTTGCAAACCTGCACATTCACAATCCTCCAAATTATGACTTGGAAGAATATCTGGATGCTGCCAGTGCATATTTTTAACCCATCGTCACCGTTAGACATTATGTGGCAATAGGTACAAGGTTGGCTTCAGCTTTTTGGGAGGGGGATCCTTGGGGAATATGACATAGGATGGCTCTAGAACTGACTTAGCAAGAGGAAATAAAGGCACAGCTGGTAAGAGGTGAAGACTAGTCCCGTTTCTGGGCAAGGTGATTGAGCGGGTGGTGGTGTCCCAGCTTCAGAGGGTCTTGGAGGAAGTGGATTATCTGGACCCATTCCAATCTGGCTTCAGGCCAGGGTGTGGGACGGAGACTGTCTTGGTCACCTTGGTGGAAGACCTACGCTGGGGAATGGACAGGGGGAGTACATCCCTGTTAGTCCTGCTGGACCTCTCAGCAGCTTTTGACACCATCGACCATGGTATCCTTCTAGGTCGGTTGGCTGAGTTGGGGCTCGGAGGCACTGTTCTGCAGTGGTTCCGCTCCTTCCTGGCTGACAGATCTCAGACGGTGGCACTGGGGGATGTTTATTTGGCATCCCGACCTCTTAGGTTTGGGGTGCTGCAAGGGTCCATTCTATCCCCCATGCTATTTAACATTTACAAGAAGCTGCTGGGAGAGGTCATCTGGGGGTTTGGGGCAGGGTGCCATCAATATGCAGATGACAGCAATAGCTCTCCTTTCCCCTTGACTCCGAGGAGGCCGTCGAGGTCCTGGATCATTGTCTGAAGGCAGTTGGGGACTGGATGTGGGTGAACAAGCTGAAATTAAATCCAGATACGACAGAGGTGCTCCTGGTCCAGAAATCTGCAACTCGGGTATTAGACTATCGCCCTGCTCTGAATGGGGTTGCACTCCCTCTGAAGGAGTAGGTCCGCAGCTTGGGGGTTCTCCTGGATCCGCAGATGTTCCTGGACTTCCAGGTGGCGGCTTTGGCCAGGGGAGCCTTTACTCAGCTTCGGCTGATTTGCCAGCTGCGACCGTATGTGAGTTGTTCAGGCCTGACCATGGTGACCCATGCCCTAGTGACATCCAGATTAGATTACTGCAATGTGCTCTACGTGGGGCTGCCTCTGAAGATGGTCAGGAAATTGCAACTAGTGCAGAACGCGGCTGCCCGTGTGGTTGCTGGGGCTCGTTGGTTTGACCCAGTCGGGTTGTTGCTTCAGCGGCTACACTGGTTGCCGGTTCGTTTCCAGGCCCAATTCAAAGTGCTAGTTTTGACTTTTAAAGCCCTTTACGGCTCGGGTCTGGGGTATTTGAGGGACCAGCTGCTTCCATTCAGTCCTACCCAAACTCTTAGATAATCTGGGGGAGCCCTTCTGACTGTGCTGCCACCAGGAGTGGTAAGGGGGATGGCGGCCAGGAACAGGGCCTTCTTGGTAGTGGCCCCACGACTATGGAATACGCTCCCCTTATAATTAAGAACTGCTCCCTCTTTGGCAACATTTCATCAGGGCCTGAAGACTTTCTTGTTCAAACAAGCTTTTAACTGTTGACATGCTGGCTGGCATTTTAAAAATTTAAATTTTTTAAATTTTAAACTACAACTATGGGATCCATGGGGACTGCTCATTTAAATTTTAAATTGTCTTAATTTTGTCTTTAAACACCGTAAAAATACTGTAAAAAATTGTTATATCTTGCTGTTTTGTTTTTAATGTAACTTTATGTTGTAAGCCGCCTTGGGTGCCCATAGGGTAGAAAGGCAGGATATAAATCCCATAAACAAACAAACAAACAAACAAGACTAGGGCACAGAAACTTAGAAATTCCCCAGAACCCTTTGGGTGATCACAGATGACTGTGGTACAGAGCTTAAACATGTCAAAGTTGGTGTGCCTGCTTCTGACATGGCTGGATGCTGTGCCTACTAGGAGCAAAGATTTAGATACTGGCTCTCAATTACTGGATCCCTTGCAACTGTCCACATTTGCCAACTTTGGGCACCAGTCATGGTTACCTGTATATTAGGAGAATAGATAAGATGCACTCCCAGTGATGTCATGCAGGGGGTACGCGGGGGTACGCGAGTACCGGTTTCTAAGATTACAGCTGGCCCCGCCCATTCACCCACCCACTCGTCGACTCCGCCCTCTGCAACGTTTGAATTTCCTGCATGTTTGAGTTGCCTGCATGTTCTCAGAGCCAGGCAGGCAGGCAGGCAGGCAGCGAGCGGAGCCTTGCCTTGCCTTGCCACTGAAAAATGAGTTGCTCTGGGGTTTTAACATGATGCCAGGCCTCCTTAACATGTTCTGGGGGTGCTGTGGAATACTGTTGCAACTGTTGGGCCAGTTTAAAATCATCTGAGGCCTCAAAAAGGGCTTTTTTCATGTCACTTCCTGCCACGACATCACTTCCGGCTTATGATGTCACTTCCGGTGGGCGGGTCCCGACACGTGCCAATCAAAAGTGAGTACCTGTTCTTAAATCATTTAGATGACACCACTGTGCACTCCCCACAGTCTCTGCTGAGACACAAAAACTTTAATCATACCTTCTTTCTACTGCTTTGATGCTGATCAAAATTTGTTGTCCCTAAAATGGAGTTTTATTCTTCATACATCAAGCCATAAACCAGACATTTCTATAAATGCAAGCCAACAATCAAGGAATAAATTATGTCAACACAGGGCATCAAGGAATTCTCTACTGCTCTCTGCTGGCAAATTGAAATAATTCAGTTTAACCTGAGATTTAGAATGAGGGCTTTTTCTATATTATGTGATCTAGTTTTTAGCATAATAAATGCACTGTTCAGGATGTGCCCCCAGGGTGCACGGGGGCCATGGAACATGCATTCACCACTCTAGAGGGCTCCTGGGAGAACTCTATTGGCTGCTGCTTGACTTACAGCTGCTGAATAAGAACAACCAGGGTTGCATGGCAGAACATCCCTCGCTGGGCCCTGGGATCCCTGGCACTTTCCCAATTGATCCACCTTCCGGTACCACCCAAGCACTGCAGGGCCTTTGTTTTGTAAAGTCCAAATGCCTTCTCTGAAACTGCCACTACTGTAGTGGAGAATCTCTCTGCTTTCTGGTACCGGATGCTCCTTTTTATTGGCCTGGAAAATGTTGCTTCTTGAGGAATTGCACCTCTAGGATTGCTGTTGCTACTGTGGTGAACCAACCCTTCTTCGATGGACATCCACCAGGCAATTCCTTTCCCACTACAGCTGTGCTCTGCCATACCAAGCAGATAGCGATCCCTTTCCCCCACTCTAGCTGGTTCTTACCTCAGCTGGCCTCAGGGAGGGAATCTGCAAAGAGAGGGGTCTCCTTGCTCCTGGAGTCTGAAACAGCCTGTGACTTCTTGGACTATGAGGGTAGGTCACTCCTCAGTTATCATGAGCCCCATATTCTCTGCTGCCATGGTATATGGCATTGCAACTGATATATTGAGGTCAAAACAATGATGTGTTGGTAATGCACCAACATCACATTGATGATACAGTGACATTAGGATGGTACTCCATGGATAAAGGGCTGTGTTTGTGTTTCCATGGATGCTGGGGGTGTTATTAGAAAGGTGCACCAGCATTTCAGGAAAGGGTTGGCATATAGCCCTTGTTGCACAGCATGGTACTGCCAGAATTAGCTTAGCATATGATGTTGCACCAGTGTCATTGGTGCTACATCCAAATAGGATTGGGCTGAGAGAAATGTTACAGCTGAACTGGGTCACTGAAAAATCTCTGATACAATATTGCAGTGTCCCACACAAACCAAATATATTTTGCACCTCAAATGTTAGATCTATTATTCATAAATTTCTAAAATGTCCTGTTTTACCAAAAACAGAAACACCCAAGGGAATTGGTATAAATGGTATTAATAAAAATAGAGTTTTTAAAGAACTTGGTTCTGCAATATTTATCAACAGCAGCAGTGGCTTGGATCCACATCTTCAGGGTCACTACAGAGTGAGATGTTGCATCAGCTCTCCAACCACAAAGCTGAAATGCGGACATTCTGTACTCTAGTGCTGGAGGAGGGAAACTGGTTCCAAACAGGTGCATGACTTATCCCAGCTTGACATGCTGTCTTACACACTGAACTGTTTGTAAAGGAAGACAGACCGTTTCAGGCAAACATGACTGCATCTTCCATTGGGAGAGGACAACTTGTGAAGTATGTGTGAAGTATCTGCTACAAAAGTTGCAATCTTTCAGGGAATTGTCAGGGAATTGCATTTCAGGGAATTGCATTGATATGAACATCTCATGGTGCATGGTCTGGTACCCTTTTCATTAGCTGTGCACTCAAATAAAAAAAGACATCTCAACAGCTATCGGATATAAAATGCCAGAATTGCAGAGACTTCTGACCTGAAAAAAAGGAAGATTGAGGAAGATTGATCCTTGTTTAGGAACCATGTTCTTTAGAATTTTATCTAGGATTCCTCATGCTAACAGCTAAAGCTATTGAGCTAATAGCTAAAGATGGATTTTTGTTCTTAAATGGACATTGATAGCTGGAAGACATTTCTTTTTGCTCTTTTAATTAATTGTTATGAGTATATTTTGTTTTAATAAAACCTTGAGGGCTTCTTAGGTGGTGGAAAGACACTGTATAATCCCCCAGATAAAGGAATTAGAAATAAACAAACTGCTAAGCAGATTGGACCTTGTAAAATTAACTTATAGGATAGCTTGATGTGGGACATCTTCAGTACTAAAGAATATTTGAAACATTTGAGTAGATGGTAAAACCTTATACATGCAGTATATAGATATATAACACAACATATGTAACACAATATAAAGAATATATGCTGTGAGTGTGCAGAGGCGTGGTGTGGGAGGGCCAAGGGGGCAGTCACCCCAGGCACAAATATCTTAAGGGCGCAAAATTGCGCACCTAAGAATTCAGTTGAAGCCGGCAGCATCCCGCCCCCGTGGAGATGCAGGCTTTTTCATCAGAACTCCAAGGAGACTCTGGGACTCTGTAGGCCTCGGCATGCCTCCTCCAGCTCCTTGGAGAGATGTGCTGAAGCCCCACTTCTGAGAATACAGCCAGCGTTCTTCTTGGAGGTGGGACATTTCAGGCTTGGGTGCATCTCCCTCAGTTCCCAGGAGAGACGCGTCGAAGCCCTGCCTCCGAGGAGAACATGGTCGATTTTATCCTTGGAGCTTTGGGGGGACACACTACATACTTGCAAGGCATGCTATCCCCTTGTGTGTGTGTGTGTGTGTGTGCGCGTGCGTGTGTGCATCTTTTCAACACAATATGAAGATGTGACATTCTTTAATAATGAGCACCATATATTTAAAATCTGGGGTGGGTCAGAGAGTGAATGCAGCCAGCGGTCAGTATGTCACTATTTCCAAAACTCTGCACAATCTGGGAGTGGAGTTTGGAATTACATGACTGTATGTTGCATCCAAGTTACATGGCTGGGTTTTTTTTATAGCTCTGTCAGTGCATAACTTGCTCTTATGCGTACAACAATTGGCACTATAAAACACCAGAACAGCAGCATTCTGAAACAAAGGCAACATCTAATACCTCAGTTACCCCTGCTAACTGGACAAGAGGCACTTTTTTCAAGCAGTGTCTCTTATATTTAGCAGGGGGAGAGTAATTGTCCCTCTTCACCCCAGCACAGTATCTTTTCTAGTGGCTGTTGCTGGTATTCTGCATTTTTTAAGATTGTGAGCCCTTTTGGGACAGGGAGCCATTTAACTTTATTTTTTATATTTCATTTCCCCATTGTGTTTTTCAACAAACAAATAAACCCTTTAAAATCAAATGGATTTGTTTTGGGGTTGCTGCTCAGCAAAGAGGGTTCGGAATTTGGGATATATCAGTCAGTCAGTCAGTCAGTCAGTCAGTCAATCAATCAACAGATACTTATGTACCACTTTTCAACCCAAAGTTTCCACAGTGGTTTACAGGCAAATAGCAATAATAAATGGTTCCCTGTCCCAAAGGGGCTCACAAAAAGGCAATCTATATCAAAACTTTTTTGTGTGCTGCAGACATTTTTGTTGGACCACCTGTCAAAATGGAATACAATGCTAACAGAAAAGTTACTAATTATGGGAGCTACCCAGACTTTTCAGCAGCTGTTGCATCTCGTTGCGCACTTTTCCCTGTTGGGAGCATTTCATGTAGGAAAAAGGTGAAAATAAAAATTGTGGCAGAGTTCTGTCTCCCCACTATCTATTTCCGGTCATATGTCATTCCGTGACATATCTTGAAGGCATATTGAGCGCTTCTTGGGCATGTGTATTTTAGTGTTAACCATCAAAAATAGCAGAATCTCTAAGTGATTTCTTTTTCCACTGAGAGATTTTCATTTCAAAATAGCACTTCGGAGGCATTAAACATTAGATAACGGCTCTTGGCTTATTTCAGTTCTGCCCCATCTCCTGTTGGCTAGTCTTCTTACAGGAAATCTCACATTTAGATGCAAAGACCTGTGGGCTTTTTGATATAATTAAAAAAAAATCCACAGAACCAACATATAGCATCATACCCTTGCCATTATACTTCAATGGAAATTAAGATCTTTAAAACAAACAGAGAACCAAGTGGGTGACTGTTCTTATTTTTCTTATATTAACTGAGAACTCGTATCAGGTTTAATAACAGTGCTCAAGCTTTGCGTGCACATTTGAGAGTATGTGTGGGTGGTTCATTACCTGGTACTGTATTATAGCCTCTCTTTTTTTTAATTAATCTTTAAACTGTTATCAGATTACCAATACAGGAACCATATCCGCTAAGATTGCCAGCTCCCACTTCTTTGCTTTTAAGAGCAGCTTGATCTGGCTGCTGCTTTCCATGCCATGAAAAGCTTCCCTTGCAGTTTAAGTTGCTCTTAAAGGAGCAGCCTGGCCAGCTTATTTTTTTCTTGGTCAATGAGTAACCCCCTGTATTAACCCTGGATATACATCTCCGAACTACTAACAGTGCCCTGTGCTGACACAAGTCCCTTGTGCCGGCTCCCAAGTGTCGTGAATAAAGCACAAAAAGCACATTCGTGGCTATTCAGAAGGAAGCTAAGCCAGTGCACAGACATGTGCTGGCTCAACAGCACTGGAACCACAGTGAGTTTGTGCTGGCCTGGGCAGGTTAGCACAGGGGATGGGAAAGGCTGGCGGGAGGACAGAACAAAGGCGGTTCTGGGCAGGGGAAGTGTCATGGGGAAGGTGGTCCAGGAGGAAAATTGGGCCCGGGACTGGGTGACCTAGGCTGGATCCTAACCCCCATTCTTCACCCAATCAGTCTTACACAGGCCACTTGGATTACACAGGCCACTTACACAGGCCGCAAAATCACAGGTACAGATCTGAGTAGCCCTATCTGGCTGGCTGGTACGCAACACGGGTTTAGGGGACTGAAATCTCCTTACTTCAATTTGCTACTCACTGGTGCTGGATACCTCACCCGTTGGCCCGCCTGTTCCAGTGCAGGGTAGGACTGTGTTCTAAGCTAGAAATCAAAGCATTCACCACATAACCAAGTCCTACTATGTCCTATTAGAGAATCTACAACCATGGCTGGCCCAGCCATGTGGCTGACTGAAGCAGCCACTTTGAGGGGTGGGCTGGAAGAGGCAGGGAATTGATGATAGGTTCTCTTAGGAGGAGGTGGAGGAATGATAAATAACAATAATATGCTGAAGTGACTGTGTGGATGGCAGGTAGATACAATTTCTGCTCTGATTGAAGGAAGATCAGTGTAATGCCACCCACCTCTTCCTCCAATTCTGCTGCTGCTCTGCGCAATTGTAGTGCCAGTGCTACAAGAAGAAGCAGGTTGATCCTGTTCTGGTTGCTCATTCCCATATGTTAAAAACAGGATTTCCCCACTGCCTGCCTGCCTGCCTGCCTGCAGAACCAGAAGCCTGAACAGCTGAGAAGTGAACCCCCTTGCCTTCTTCATCCTTTTATGTCCACCGCTGCCCTTTGCTTGTACCTCGGTGGAGCCAAGTCCGTTTGGTCAACAAGAACAAGCCGAAAGCAGCAGAAGATGTAAAAAGAAGAAGGTGGCAACAGGACTGGGGCTCTGGAATTGCTCTGCTGCATTACTTAGGCAGCTGGCAAGGAGAAGGAAGCAGCAGCAGGATGTGCACCAGTAAAAAAGTGGGGGAGATTATCAGGGGATGACAGAGGTGGCAGATGTGCCCCAATTCAGGCAACAGAACAGGTTGAACAGCTTCTATCTACAACGCATTTATCGAGTGACCCTAAAAAGGCCCATATTCCATCACACTGGCATGGATATAGCAAACTATAATTTAACATACACACCCCCATTTGAAAAGATGAAGGAAGCAGATTGGAGTGATAAAAGTCCATAAATCAAGATGGCACTTTGTAAAACCTGCCTTGCCACTTAGATGAATTTGCAGGTAACTGTGTCAATGCTCTTTCTCCCCCCCCCCAAAAAAAGTAAGTTTATCAGTATGAGTAGCACTGTGC
>JAJKFI010032301.1:0-12352 GCA_029204185.1 Lerista edwardsae | reverse complement strand
CACACACACACACACACACACACACACACACACACACACACACACACCCCTACCTTTCTATGGACATAGGACTCAGAGGTGCCAGGCTTATCTCAAGCACCAAGCTGACACTTTGTTCAACTGGGCTGTTTAAAGGGCTGTTAAACCTCTGTTGTGGATTGTCCATAAAATGGCATTCCGATATGTGCCTTATTTGCCAAATAGTATATGGCTTGCCTTTAGTACTATAGCAGTTTAATGCTGTATTAAAATATTGCAAAATGAAAGAGTGGTGTGTTTTGCTTTGTTCCTTTGAGTGTTTTTTGAATGCTTCCTTGTGTTGGGATTGAGGGCAGCCGATCTGAGTGTAAGTTCTGCTTTGGGTCCCTGAAATATGTGCTGGAAACGAAACTAAAAATTCAGCTGGCGGCCGAAGTACGACAAGCAGAAAGGTAATATTCTGTTGAACAGAGAAAGGTACAATGTCAGGCTTCTAGTTTTTAATCTAGGCCTGGCCAATCCCCAGGCTATATATTGCCTGCCAGTTGCAGGGGCCAGTGTTCCATATGCCTTGTGTGCCTAGAGTGGGTTTTGAGGTATCTTATGATCTCTGTGCTCTCTTTGTTTAGCAAGATATGCAGCTTGTCCACCTAGAGAACTATCATATATTTAATATCCTCACATGCACACCCCAAACTTTGTACATTTCACTGGGTCTCAGTCCCAAAGCAAGAAGTTCACATTCAAACTCCACAATCAATATGAAGGTATTGTAAGAGCTGGGTCAATGCAATAATACGAGGGTTGGTATGGAATTAATGCCTCCTATTTTTTAATTTCAAATCTGGCGTGCATTAATGTTGTGACTTTGACTGGCTGGTCACCAGATGTGTTTAGTTTCACCACATGGAGTGGCAATGCGATTGCATGAGTGAGGTGCATGAGACGTTCAAAATGATGGACATTTCAGATACTCATATAAAACAAAGGGCCATGAATGAATTCCACAGAACAGAAGAAACCAACTGAGATCCATACTACAACCACTGATATACATAGTAGACAGCTAAAAGATTAGAACTGTAACATTTCTCCAAATGCAGTCACATAACATGGAAGTATCAAGTCTAATATATTAAAAATAAGATACACACTGAGGGCGCAATCCTATACTGCGCTGAAATGGCGAGGCCAGCCAGCCAACGTCATATCCAGTGTAGTATAGGAGAGACTGGAGCCTCCCCGTGGCAAGGGAGTGTGCGCTCCCTTACCGTAGGGGAGGCTCCAGCTTCCCCTATGTGATCCTCAGATCTGTGACCGCTAAATAGTGGGTGCAAATATGGGGAGACCACGCAGCCCAAATTGGGAACATGCGCCCTCCCAAATGGGTCTTACGCCCAAAATCCTGGACCCGCCCATGTCCCGCCCTCCTCCTGCCAATCCCCGAGCCACCCCAACATGGCTCCTCCCTCGCCAGCTTCCCTCGCCCCTCCCTCAGCCAGCTTCGGCCAACACAAGGAAGGCGCTACGCGGGTACAACAGGACCCATTGCCTTAGTGCTGACACAGGGGTGCCAATCGGTGCCCCAGTGCTAAGCACGCAGTGTTGACACAACCCCGTTGCGTCAACGCTGTGCAGTCCATAGGATTGCGCTGCCAATGAGTGATGACCCACCTGAAATGGGCTCAAGACCCCCCTAGTGGGTCCTGACCCACAGTTTGAGAAACACTGGTCTATGTTTTGGTTAGTTACAAAAAAGACTTGCCTTTTTTTGTAGATTGCCACAGCAGTTAACATGACAATGACAAGCCAACCTTTGGCCTCTGGACCCAATTTCATGATCTCCCATGCTCTCTTTGTTTGGCGAGGTGTGTGGCTTGGTGACTAGAGAACTATGTTTAATATCCTCCTCACGTGCATACCCCAAGCTTTGTACAACAGCAAACAGCAACACTGAAAAAGCCAGGGAGCAAAAGGAGTTAAAGCCATGATTTCAGAAATCTTCTTGACCTCAACAAACATGGCAAATTTTATATTTATGTAATAGAGGGGCTGGTCCTGGTACTAAAGGGTCATCAAAAATGAAATGAAAAAAGATGGCAATAAACAGTACACATGAACTTTAAATTACAAAATTCTTGGAAATTAGGTTTGTAAACAAATCAGACAATAATTCCATTGACCAGTTTCTGGGTCAGTCAAATGTAAGCCTAAGGACATGAATCCAGCTCTCACTGATTTGAATAGAAAGCCTCTCCTTCAATTTAATGGACCTGGATAGCTGCTTACATGTGATTTTTCTGAAATGTTTATTCCAACTCAAACATCTGTGGATTCTTTTTGAAGGCCTCTAGAAGCACAAGTTCACATTCAACGATCATTGCACTTAAAATTTAATTGGCACACAACTGAGCATGTATATTTCATTTGAAGTGGCTTGTTTTGATTTAGCTTGCATTAGTTTCTTCTGATATATGAGTGTTCAGACAGCTTTTTAAATGTGGACTAAATTTAAAATACCCTACTAGGGCTCATAGTCTTATAAGAGAAATTGAGAACATTCATATTTACTATGTGAAATAAAATTGTTTAAATAGGAAACTATCCCCCTTCCCAGCCTTGATCTGCCTTTCTGGGTCCATTTGGACTGTTGCCAGCTAAATCACGGATGCAAGTAGATTTATTCAAGCAAGGGAGGCTTACCCCCCCCCCAAAGCAAGATAACAAATGTTATCCACCTCCGGGACTTCGCCCACCCCCCAGCAGAATGCAGTGCGAGCTCCAGTTGCCTGGCTGCGTTGGGGAGAGAGAGTTGATAGGATTGTGCTGTTAGTGTGGGAAAATAGAGCCACATATGTACCCTCCACTGTGTACTCTATTCAGTGAATGGCTGGGCACAGGGAGAAGGATTGGAGTGGTTAAAGGTGGCCCCCTCCAAGTCCAGGGGCTTAGAGCTGGTTTGTCCCAGGATTCAATCCTCCAGGCGAGGACAAGTGCATGGTCTTGTGGAACTCCTTGCCACAGGATGTGGTGATGGTGTCAGGCCTGAATGCTTTTAAAAGGGGATTGGACAGATTTCTAGAAAAGTCCATCACAGGTTACAACCCATGATGGGTATGGGCAGCCTCCTAGTTATAGAAGTAGGCTACCTCAGAATGCCAGATGCAAGGGAGTGACTACAGAATGTACAGTAAATATCTTGTTGCCTTGTGTATTCCTGAGGCATATGGTGGGCCGCTGTGAGAAACAGGATAGTGGACTAGATGATCCTGTGGCCTGAACAAGCAGGGCTCTTCTTATGTCTTGAGGCAGAGAATCCAGTCTGATAAACCTGCCAGGTGTGCACTGGGATGTGCATCTGCCAGGTATGCCCTAATCTTTAATTAGTGCTTGGGAAAGGCCCCTACTTTCTGACCTGACCTGGAGCCATCTGCAACACAGCTGAAACACTTAATGGGAATCTCCCACAGTTGGAACAATTATGGGATTTTCACTTCTGTTTTCCCTTGGATCTCCTTGGTCTCCCCGCTTTGGACCTGCTGGAGGATGAAGGCCTCTGAACCTGCTCCTGCTCTGCAGGGAGTGGGGTTCTCTGTGGCTGGTTGGTTCATTAAGGGTGGGTGGCTACCAGAAGCCAGTTATCCCACCTGGGGTCAACCTACTGTCTCTGCATTTGTTGAAAACAAAGCAAGTGAGCAGGCAAGCAAGATGTTGGCCTAATAAACTGTTGTTTTAATGCAGCATCTATGGAGTGTTTTCATGGGACCTGCTGTTGAATGGGCTTGGGAATTGAACAGAAGGGATGATTGACTCCTAAGGGACAGGCACCTTCTACAAAGATCGACATTTAACTCAAAAAGCTCAAGTTTGTCTCTCTTTCTTCCCCTTCCTCCACACACAACATTAATCTTCAGAAGGTGTGTCTGTCAAAAAGGCAGGAAGACATGAATCTGCCCTTTCTCACTCCTTGAGTGAAATGTTGATCTATTGCGTAACAGTCTATGAAGTAACATGAACTACGTATAAAGCGAAATAATTAAATGCATCCATTTAACATCACCTCAATGTTAATGACGTTTTTGCTTCATAGATACAAAACTAAATTTCAAGCTTTGCATCATAGTTACGTGGGCTAAAATATACAGAGCAAATGTACGCCTGAAGTTAATTATGCAGGTAAAAATAAAGGCTTGAAATTAAGTTAAGAACCCGTTGCATCTATAGTCTGCTACCTCTTATCTTTGCCAATTTCCTCTACAGGAAAGTGAAATACCAGCCAGAATCAGATAATATTTAGCTGTAAGTAGGTACATGTGGAGATATTTATACAGTGAATTTAGCAAAATAAAAACAAAACAGAATATGCTAACCACTTTCCTCCTGATTTTTATTTGGTATGCTTTCATCACAAGATGTAGCACAGAATCCCAGAAAGCAGAGTGAAATTTAGCATGATGACTGCACTGCCACACCTGATTGTACCTCTTAACGTTTCAGTTATTATGTATTGTTGTAATGCTATTCTGGATGCTTCCTGTATAGAAGTGTGGGTTACTCTAGGCAGGGGCATAGCTAAAGAAGTGCAGGGGAGTGCAATTGCACCGGGCTACAAGCTTTAGTGGGGCAACAAGCTGAGCTTGACACTAGTGGCCAAAATGGTGAAAACCTTGGTATGTATGAATAATACTATTATGTTATATATCATTGGAAAGGTAATTTAATGCAGAATGCAATTAAACAACCCAGAGTGTAAAATCTTTATCAAAAGTTATGGCCAAAACACCTGAAATAGAAAATACAACTGTGATGTTACTTCCTACTGTGACATCACTTCCAGGGAAATATTTTGACTTTCTGGACTACACTTTTGACTGTCTGCACTGGACTGCACTTTCATTAGCTACGCCCCTGACTCTAGGGCCTCTGGTCTATCCTTTGGGCTTGCTCCATGTTTTCTTTTGTAAAACATGGCACTGGGTATGTGAACAGATATCTGTGCATCCAACCATGCCTGAACTTTTTTTTTACCTCAGAGCAGAGGCAGCAAGAGAAAGGCGAAGATGAGGGAAGCAGGATAATTTTTATATAGAACAATGCTTCCCAAACTTTATATTATAGATAATAATCAGGCTCCTGAGGTTGCTAGAAACCTTAGATATGTGTGTGTAGACATTTTCTATACTTCCCCTAAAAACTGAGTTCAAGGACTGATCCCCCAAACCTTTATAGCCATTCCAGCGTACCCAGAAGGCTGAACTGCAGAGCAAGATGTGCTGTTAGGGACATCCAGACCAGACAAAAGAAACTGGGTTCACACATTTTACTAGTGAAAATAGGAAAATGTGATATTTTCTTTTGGTGGTATGAACCTGCTAACAATTTTCATGGGGAAATCAGGCAAGGGTGCTTGCAAAGGTTCTTTTCATTTGTTTCAAAAAAATTTCACGACCCACCAAAAATTGGCTCATGACCCATTTGGTGGGTCCTGTCCCACAGTTTGGGAAACACTGATAAAGAACATTTAAGAAATAGCATAGAAAGTGTTGGGGGGAGGGGTGGCAGATATTATCCCATTCCTTGGTTCCCATAACAGCTCCCCTGGTGTCAGAGTGAGGGAAGTTAATAAGACATCTTAGAACCAAAGATGTTCTAAGTCGCTGTCTCAGTCGCTGGTTTTGATGTTGTAAATCTGGAGGAATTCCTTCTTAACCCACCCACCCCCGCCTTTTATCAGCAGTTCCCAATCCCCACCCACTTCCTGTTTCCCTTCCCTCACTTTCAATTCTGTCATTCTGTGTTCCTCCCCTTTTCTCGCTCTCAAATAGGCCCAGCTTCTCATGAAAGGTGTTAAAAAAGATCACCTCTTATTATCCATTTACGCTTGTACCCTAGTGGGGGCATCACCAATCCTCTCTCATGGGCCTGTGGGCTCCAGCTCCTCTGTCAAAGGTCAATGTGAGTGTAAAAAGCAACTTCACATGAAGGACCTGACCAGTGATAGGATGCAAGGTAAGGTACAAGGCCATGCTAACTACTTAAGAGCTCGTCTATCTGCTACTGACACACTCTTGCTTCATGAAGGGGTATGAGTGAGAACTAAGCTAAAGCTGAAATGATAAGGCCAAGACAGAGGATTACAGTGAGAGGGATTCTGGCATATGCGCAGATTTAGGCTGCAATCCTGTCCACACTTTCCTGGGAGAAAGCTCCATTGAATACAATAGGACTTACTTCTGAGTAGACATGCGTAGGATTGCGCTGTTTTTTTGGTTTTGTGTTTGATGGAATATTCACCCATGTGAGCCATTGCCTGCAATCCTCTGAGGAAGTTTGTGGTTGAGAGGAGAATGTTAATCTAGTCCCCTCATTCAGAAATGGTACAACCCAGGCAGAGGCTCACCTCTTCAATGAACATTTCACTTCAGTGAAGGAGGGGAGGAACTACGTACACCACCCGGAGCTGCTTGGAGGAAAGGCTACCGCCTGATAGCGTGATAGTTCAGATAAGATAGATAAACTGTACCTATGACACTATACCTCTGTCTCGGCAACAGTAGCTTTCAAGTTTTCCAGATCCTTAACTGGTTTTAAATTTTTATGTACCTTATATACCGTGTTTTTTCTTCATCTTCTTTGCTTTAGCATAAATGTGCTAATCTTTCATCTTTCTTTTTCCATTGTAGGCAAGATGGATTGATGAGACAGCCAGCACCCCAGAAGCCTCTACTACAGTATAAGTCACATTGAGTCCCTAAAGGGAAATGACAGGATATACCGTATTTTGGTCACATTTCTATACAGGCATGCCTCAGTATCTGCTGGGGTGGCATTCTGAACCCCCCCCCCCATGGATACCAGAAACCATGAATACTGTGGATGCCTTTTTAAAGATGGGGGAACATCAGTGGTTTTGCTGCAACAAGGTAAAAAAAAAGGTTTGTTTAATGTTCCCCTGTCTTTTTAATAGGTGTCCCAGTACCCATTGTATCCGTGGATACCGAATCAGTGGATTCCCAGGGCACGCCTGGGAAGCTTCAGGAAGCTTCATGGCTAAATGGGGATTTGAACCTGAATCTTCCAGTCCAACACCAGAACCACTACTGCACCAGAATTAAGTAAAATAACCATGACCGAGAATACTGGGCCATGCCTCAATGATTCTCAATGATTCAGCAGTTGCATTTAAAACATTTGTCTTGTTGCTGGTCCAACCCAGGTTAGATGAATTTACCACCCACCGGTGGTAGGCCCAGCAGTTGAAAGCCAAGTAGTTAGCAAAGCCTTAAAAGGATGCTAAATACCACCTTCATTTATCTTAAAAACAGACTTTGTAATGGAATTAGAAGTAAAGCTGACAACTCTGAAAGATTTGGAGAAAAAAATCTGGAAATGTAATACTGGAAATTGCTGTCAGTCCTGTTAAAATATCCAGGATTGCTTATAGTAGTCAGCTGGAGATTAAAATACAGACTCCTGGAGCCTCCATGGCAACCCTAATTAGAAGTTTTCTAAATTAGATGAGCTATTTTCAACCACTGTGCCACAAATGGTCTACAGGTATGCTGTGGGAGATTGGGGGGGGGAGGGTCATTTGTTAGTAGGGCCATTGGGGAATATAAGCCTCCCACAAGCAGCCTGGTATGCCTTGTCAATTGTAAAAAAAACTGATGGTGTGCTTTGACAATTTTCGTGCCTTGTCAGTGTGCCATGAGATGAAAAAGGTTGAAAATTGCTGTGTTAGACAGCTGTTAAGCCCAAGAGTTCTTTTATAAATGTAGGCTGGACTAGATTAGAGTGGAGAAGCTTTTCAGTGTTGAAAACTACTTTGGAATTTGTTGCTGCCATGTATTCAAATTTCTTTCTGCAACCACGAGGGCTATAAGGTTTCTTTTCCTTTATAATTAAAATGGTTTAGAAGCCTAGTAAGAGTTCACAGACACAGGGGGGAAAAGCTGAAGAAGGGAAATTTAGATTTCCAGTTCGAAAAGCAGCTGTCTATTATACTTCTTTAATCTGTATAGGTTTATATTCCTATAAAGATCTGCATTGCAATTTGACTCAAAGATGCACATTCATTTCCTGACTTAGGATGTGTCTTAGGATGAAATAAGAAGATTCACCTATTTAGGCAATGGGAGTTCAACTTCTGCGGATTGGGCTCTCACGCAGAGGCATTTACATCAGTAGGGTAGTGCCACTGTAATAAATTGGTCACTGACAGAGCGAGCACTGATTCAGAAGACAGCAGCCCTCTACCGCCATGCCTGCCAGAGAAGGTACTACAGTGGTGAGGACAGAGGGTGCACACTGAAGAAAGGTGAATGGGGAAGGATGGGGGAGGGATGGGACAGGGAGGCCGCGGAAGAGGTGGATCTGGCAGCAATGGGACATGGGGTTTATGCCAGGCAGTGCAGGGGATGGGTGGCAGGAGGGCATTCCAAGGGTAGGGAGGGGTTGTTTAGGGGCAGAGGGAGGGAGGAATGGGAGGTGGATCAGGCCTGGGAGGGGAGGGGATCAGCGGTGGCAGCAAACGCTGAATCCTAACCCCCCCCAAGCCTTGTAGCCTTACACAAGCTGCTCGAATTTGCACCAGCTAAACAGCTGGAGCAGATGCAAGTAACCCCATAGGGATCACTTGGGGGTGAACTAGGGCTCAACACACAATAAAGAGAAAATAGTCCGAGGTGACCTCCAGCCTGCACCTAACCTGCGTTGGATACAGTGTAGGCCACTGCCTGGCTACACCAGCATAGGTTAGCACTGCACCCTTAGATGTTTAGCATTTCAATATCTCCAATCTTTGTCCAGCATATTTTTAAACCTGTTTCTATAATAACAATGGTATGACACATGCATTTTGTGCCTGCAGATTCTAGTAAGAGATCACAGACTGCACTGCGATGGCCTGAGGGCTTATGTTCTGCACCATTATTACACAGTGATCAGATAGGCGTATAGTCATCACACCTGGCTTGGAGCATTTTTTGCACCAGATTCAAAGAGTTGCTGTTCTTCATTTGCTAATTCTTTTGGTGTCTCATATAATAGAAGCTTTGTGCAGAGCATCTTTTCATTTCTATATGAGCACTGTATGAGACAGGGGAGAATGAAGTGTCTGATATTCAAGTGGTAAAATTACTCAGCCGACTTCCTGCTCCTTTTAACGGTCAATGGTTCATTCCTTCATCAGCTACAAAATGGCCTACTTTTGTGGCTTTGGTAAAGCTACACTGACAGAATAAACTAATGTTTGACAACATTTACTGTGCTATTACCACAACTACTTCCTATTTTAAGGATAAAGGAAAGCAGTGGTCTCACACACCACTTAATAGAAAGGGCAAGTGTCAACTGTTCAGTAGAGGGAATACATGCTTGAGCATCCTTCGTTTCTATTTCTGACCGTTAGGCCCCAATTCTGTCCAGCTTTCCAAAGCTGATGAAGCCATCCCAACAGGGCACATGCTGCATTTTGTGGTGGTGGTGGGCAGACATGCAGGTCTCCTCAAGGTAAGGGAACACTATCTCAGGGCTGCATTGTGGCTGCATCGCTGCTGGAATGTAGGATTGGGCCCTTAAACTATTAAATAAGTTATCGGAGTGTTTTGGGGGGCATCTTGCTTCCTAGATAAAATAATCTACTTTGCTCATCATGGGAATCTGTTTAGGTTGGATTCATCACACAACCCAAGGCTTGGGATAAGTGATGGAAGTAGGTACAGGTACTATTGGTCATGTTTTGTTGCCTCCAAACTTGATTTTGCAGTCACACCAGTTTAGAGTGGCCTTCTAATCTTCTTCAAGAGGGACACGGTGGTGCTGTGGGTTAAACCATTGAGCTGTTGACTGGAAGGTTGGCAGTTCGAGACCATGCAACTGAGAGAGCTCCCGTTGCTTGTCCCAGCTCCTGCCAACCTAGCAGTTCAAAAGCACGTAAAAATGCGAGTAGATAAATAGGGACCACTTCGATGGGAAGGTAATGGTGTTCCGTGCACCTTGGCATATAGTTGGCCACATGACCATGGAAGCTTGTCGTCAGAAAAACACTGGCTCTTTAGCTTAGAACGGAGATGAGTACTGCCCCCTACAGTTGGTCATGACTAGACCATTCGGTTGTGGGGAAACCTTTACCTAATCTTCTTAGACATTCCAAACACATGCTGTGTGCATGTGTTTATGAGCAGTTTTTCTGGGGAGGGGTTCCATAGCTTTCTTCAGATTCTCAAAGGGGTCTGTGACCCCCAAGAAAGGTTACGAACTACTGACTTGAGTCCCAATCCTGAAGCTTCAGTGCCAGCAGTACTTGCATACTGCCAATGCTGGCAGTCGTAAGCGTGCCACAAAGTGTCTTTATGGCACCTGGGAAGTGAGGAGCTTCAGTGCTGGGCCTTCAGCACTCTTCAGCACCATGAAGAGGATGCCACGCCACAACCGGGTGGCAATGTGAGTTTTCTGGGCGTGGGAAGATCTGGGGAGGGTGGGGCTGAAGAAACTGGGTGGGGGAGGGGAGGAACAGCACTGGGATAGGATGGGACTGGCGGAGGCCTCCTTCACTGGATTCTATGCCCTGTTTGGGCTGAAAAGCCTGACACGGGGTTTCTCAAGTCTGCACCAGCAAAATAGCCAGTGCAGACTCAAGTAGTCCCATTGCGGGGGTCATATCCTTCCTTTGAAGAGACTCTGGTGGTTGCTGGGGAGCCCATATGATGCAGAGCAGCGGCAGCATTCAGCCGGTACGCTGGGCGGGAGGAACGGGTGAGCGCCCCCGCGGCGAAACGGAGCGGAAAGCTACGGGTGAGCTGCCGTTCCTCACCCGTTCCTCCCGCCCAGCGTACCGGCTGAATGCCGCCGCTGATCCAGCGGTAGGCATTTCTGCACCACTGGAACCCTGGTTGCTGCCGGCTTCAGGACTGGGCTGTTAAACCGTAATAGAAGTGATGGTGTCATCCCCAAACTAAACTAAAACATAATAATTTTGGTCATGTCATATGTCTTACAAATAAAAGGATAGGATTTATTTAATAAAAAGAGCAGGGCAGGAGCAAGATAAAATTTTTGTTATTTTAAAATTCATGAGGCCATTAAGGGAGCTTACAAAAGAAGATCCGCAACCTAAAATAAGTCTTAAAACAAGAGGCAAGCCAGAATCTAGAGAGGTATTTTTAATTGTGGTCTAAAAATAGCCCCCTTCAGACCAGATGGAACAATATTCTCTCTCAATGAGGTGGTCACAATTTCTGACACCCATATGACCAGACTTTCCTTTGCTGTCCTAAGCAAGACAAGACAGGCAGGAGTTGAAAGGCGACGTATTTGGATTTACACTTCCAAGCAATGTGAAGATGTCCACATCTTCAAGTTGAATAAACTGAAATGAATCCACAAAAACAAGGCAAGCAGGTGCCTCAGGAATATCAGCAACCACTCCCAGCATGGAGTCCAAGTTGAAGTGGATGCAAACAAGGCTATCAGCAAAGTGTCTCACAAACTGGTCACAGCAGCCACCAAGTAGTCCTAGGTATCATACTGTGCACCTAAGTCCAATAGCCCCTCACTACCTGGAAAAGCTACAGTGGTTGACTCTGTGCTGATGCAATGGTGGCAGAGAAATTACATGTCTTCCCTACCACGGTCACTGTGGAGTAGGTTCTAAATGAGCCCTAGCCCATGCTCTGTTGCCACGAAGAAAGGCACATCCTCTAGGACAGTGAGGATTCTATCCAGATCCACCATTCTTTTGGGGCAGACCATACCACGAAGTCCCCCACCCCCTGCAGAGATGGGGGTCTTCAGTATGCCTAAAGTCTATCTGGCAATGATCTGTCTGGCAATGATCTGTTACAGTTCTCTGGTCTAGAAGCCTGCTACTCCCAGATCCCCATCCTGCTAGCCGCAAACATCAAATCTTAAGTGTTTCAGATGGAAAAGGTATGAGGAGAGGATTCACCAACTTCCATCCATGCAGCACTTTAACTCTCTCCCCTTTCATTGTATGGGGAATTAAATCAGGTGGACCTGGGTTGGGCTAGATGTAAATTAGAGAGTCACAACACCTGTCATTGTCTCTTCTCAGAACATTCTGTTCAGAGGGGTGGCTAGGTTAGTATGATACCCAGCCACCCCTCTGGGGACACACACACAATTAATTTACAGTATTTTCATCCTGACTTTCTCCCAAAAGGGACCCAAACTGGCTTACACAAACAGTTGGAAAAATACATAAAACATAAAATCTAATTTGTTTTGGGAGAAACTTTGTAGACTGGACTAAAACACTGTTCATCATACCCGTCTCTGGAAACACTCTTTTATACCCTATTCCACTATTCTCTCTCTCTCTCTCTCTCTCTCTCTCTCTCTCTCTCTCTCTCTC
>JAJKFI010032300.1:0-14227 GCA_029204185.1 Lerista edwardsae | reverse complement strand
TCTCTCTCTCTCTCTCTCTCTCTCTCTCTCTCTCTCTCTCTCTCTCACTCACTCACTCACTCACTCACTCACTCACACATACACCCCTTAGAACCCTACAGTTAAAAAAAATTATCTGCAGGGATCTAGCAAGACACCACATTCATAAAGTTACAGGGTAAGGTACCTCTGAACAGAGATCCCTTCTCTTGTCTATTGAGCAACTGCTGCCTGTATCCATAGCAGGGCTCCCATATAAACCAGACCCCTGGATATTAGAAATTATATACTTGCTCCCACCTTGCCTTATTTGTTTACTTATTTATTATACTGCATTTCAACCAAAAATACTTTGCATAGCAAAATAAATAAATAGTTCCCTGTCCTCGAAGGGCTCACAATATAACTTTCTGTAGTCCTGTTCCATCTCTAAACCTGATCCTGGTTTGCACACTTAACTGTGACTTTTCATTTTCAACATTTCCTGGAATGGTGAAGGTTTCAGCCACTAATTGTGCCATGCCAGAAAAAGTTAATATCTGTAGACCTGTCCAAGGAAGATGGAAATAATAATTCTTCCTGGACAGGACAGATTTCCTGTTGACCTTAACAACATTTGGAGACAAGCAGTCTGGACAGTCATTAACAAGAGATAACCAACAGAGACAACAAAAGCTTAGAGACTTCTCATTGTTAAAAACTCTTACTTGGCAAAAATACATTTCACCCTCACATTCCAAGCTCTTGTGTTTTATTTCTCATTATCACAAGAAACTAATACTGCATAGCTCAAATGGGGCAGGATTCACTATGGTGAATCTATAGGCATACTAATGCAAGCATGTATCCGTTCACCTATACACATTTATATCCCTTTCTCTTCCAAGGAATTAATGATGGCGCACATGGGGTTATTCAATTCTGAATTTTTTTTTAAAAAAATTGCAATTTTGTAAAATAGATTAGGCTGATAGATTGTGACTGTATATTACTGTAATGGCTCTCCCAAAGAAGTCTGGGAACTGTATATTGGTGAGAGGTTGTGTTAGAGAAACCTAGTTCATCCCCTGCAGAAGTACCTGGAATTCCCCCTTATGGGGCTATCAGTGGAGGGGAATTTAGATGGGAAAATGGTTCAAGGACAAGGATTAAATACCCCCTCCCCAGTAATGGCATCTAAATGATTTAGCAACAGGTACTCACTTTTGATTGGCACTTGTGTCGGGGCCTGCCCATCAGAAGTGAGGTCATAGCCGGAACCCAGGAAACGCCCCCAGGAACCACTGCGCCTCCTCGGTAGGCCCATGGAGATATAATAAACATGAAGAAGAAATGACGTCATATTCTTGAAACTTCCGGTCTGGTCTAACAATATGGCTGATGCAATGGGTCTGGTCCCATGGTCTGGTCTAACAATATGGCCGACGCAACTCCATGGGTCTAACAATATGGCCGACTAATTATGCGGAATTAAACCTTGGAATTGCATATTAACTCATAATTAGGTTACCAATGATGTTTCTCCACGATCACACGTTGTTATTTTGGTAAGTTTTTACTTCAGGAGTAAACGATTCAGTCCTAAACACTACGCGCAAAGCAATCTGAAATGCTTGGAATCAGCATTTTGAGTATTAAAACATGGCCACTAAGCCCGCCCCCTCTGGTCTCACTTCGTTCCTATCTAACTGCATGGGCAGGGCCACCCCCTGGGTAGGCCACACAGCGCGGGCTACCGATTTCCCCCCCCAGGAACCGCCGCACCTCCTCAGGAGGGAGCCCCAGGCAGCCTACCTGCTCACGCTGCTGCTGCCGTCAGTCTCCCTCGCTCTGCTGCCTGCTTGCCTGCCTGCCTGGCTCTGAGAACGTGCAAGCAACTCAAACATGCAGGCAATTCAAACGTTGCAGGGGGCGGAGCGCCAACAGAGTCGACGAGTGGGCGGGCAAATGGGCGGGGCCAGCCCTAATCCTAGGAACGGGTATGCATGTACCCCCGCATACCCGCTACATGACATGTCTCCCCCCCCCCCTAGGGCTATCAATCAATCACTAGTATTTATATACCGCTTTTCAACACAAAGTTCACACTATTGCACTAAATAAAACATGGTCCAAGTCCCGCTGTATCAAAAATTTCAGGAGATCCAAGAACTTGTGGCTTGGCCTGAAAAGGCTACTTCTGTATTCCCAGTACCCAGACAAAGTTGCTTTTTAAAGGCTGGATCAGATCATTGTGTGACCACCCCTAATACATTCAGACTTAAGTCATTCTGAAGACCTGAAATAAGGCCGCAAGGCTGCAATCCTATACATCAGTGGTTCTCAAACTTCTTAGCACTTGGACCCACTTTTTAGAAAGACAGTCTCTGGGACCTACCAGAAGTGATGTCATGGCCGGAAGTGCCATCATTGTGATGCCAGAGCCTACCACTTTCCTGAGAATGCAGCAATAAGTCAGGTTATTTTTCAGCCATTTTATAGCAAAGTAAATCAGAAAGGGAAAAAAGCACTATCCACAACCTTGACGCAAGCAAAACAACCACACACTCCTCCCGCTTTCCAGCAGCCTATCTTCCCATATTTTCAATATGGCTGCTCTAAGTGTTTCATGACCCACCTGAAATTGGTTTGTGACGCACTAAAGGACTCAAACCCACAGTTTGGGAACCATTGCTATACATGCTTATCTGAGAGGAAGTTTCGCTGAACACAATGGGGCTTACTTTTGAGTAGTCATGTACAGGATTGCTTCATAAGGCAGCAACCTCTGGGCCTGCTACTTGGAAATAAATCCTAATGAACTCAGTGAAACGTTCACATCATACTCCTCTTGCAAGCAGACTACTTCTGCAAGGATTAAACACACACACACACACACCACCAACATATTGCTTAACCCAACTCAGAATTGTCAGCTGCTTGCAATCACAGCCTGTTCCTTCCTCCTGTCCCAGGAACTTGAACACCAGTCCGTAACTGGCTTACTGAAACTAAAATCTCATTTTAGTTCCCACAGACTGAAGCACAGCGCCTTCTTGTTTTTCTCTCCACTCGCTGGCTGTTAACAACCTGCAGTGAATGTAAACTTGGTTCATGTTATTCTTTAGAGCACAGGCCCCTAAAAAAGTAGCCTTCGTTTCATATCAGGCAGTCAACTGGGTTAGAATAATATTGCCACAGCATGCCACCGCTGACTCCTTCTCTTAGCAGGGCCCCAAGTCGTTCCCTTCTTAGTGATGTCATTTGTTATCCTGATAAGTGTGTGTTTTGGTCTAGTTTCATTGTTTGTTTTTTTCGCCAACTCCACCGTTTCTGTGTGCATCCTACCGTCACTCATCCCCCTCCAAAATCTGGCAGACAAGTGTGCCTGAGTAAGGAATCCATAATGATATTAACTGGAAACCAGATAATTAAGCCACCGACCCAGTTCTCATCCTTTGCTCAGCCTGAGGGGGAATTAAGCAAGAAAGCTATCTTGTTTCAGTTTGGGCTGCAGTCACAACTGGAACTGCTGGACATGCAAGGTAGGGGCTGAGGGCAGCCATGCCAAAGTGTGCTGTTTTGTGAACTTTTGTTTAAATTACTGTATAAATAATGTGCAAGACGCTTCTGTGGCGGTTGCGTACTACTGCTCTCTTGTGGTGAAATACACATGAACCTCCCAAGCACAACCCTTCTTATCTTAGGCCTTTGGAGGAAGTTCTGCTCTAGTTGCCACTACCATATTAATAATTGCTGCTGCCAACTTTATAACATTTATGTACTTTTTCTACCATTTATAGCCTGCTTTTCTGGCACAGTGATGCCCACAGAGGCTTATTAAACATTTTAAAACCCCACACTTTAATGTAAAAAAAGCAAAATAATGTGACAAGAGGCTGAAATGTGGAACCAACTCGCTCCATAACACTGTGTACAATGCTTTCAACAATCTGTTTCTTATTTCCTCATGTTTCTTCTTATGTCCGTGATTACAACTAAATTTAACATGGCAGTTCTCCTAGGTTCTGTGCTAGTGTTCCCAAGAATTCTTTCCCTCCATTAATCCACTCACCCAGAACATGTTGGTTCCTAGTGCCAATATAATGCTGGCTACAAGGGAGACAGCAGGGTTGTAAAACTACCACCCTGAAGATGAAGGTGGCTTCTTCCTTGCCATTTATAGGAAACTGACAGTGCAAATTAAAGACATTTTCATAGCCCAATCCTAACCCCCAGCTGCGCCCAGAGGAACAGAGGTGCCAAAATGGCCACCACTGTACCCTATGGGGCTGGGGCAACTGCTAGAGCCTCCTTGGGGTAAGGGAACATTTGTTCCACTACTCTGAAAGTGTACCATCACAATAATATCCCCTAGCTTTACAGCAAGCAAGCAAATCTGCTCTGATCTAACAAGGATCCATTACTGCCCATGGAATCACAACAATATACCTGCACATTTCACATTCAGTACAGTATTGATCTATTTAACAACTTCCTATCCCACCTTTCCTGCAAATGCAACCTTCATGTTCGCGCCTCTTACACATTTGTATCATTATCACTATTCTTGGAAACAAACGTATTCTTGTAAATTTAAACAGAAATGATATTTCAAACTGAATAGTAAATGAAACTAAAATAAAATAGACTTCATAGCGTATGGAATTAGTATTCTAATCTAATCAAACACAGATAAGTCAAAAAAAGAAAAACAAGACCAAATGAATTTCCATGAATTTTGCAAAAGCAAAAAAAAAAAAGTTATACAATTCCTCTGTTTTTCACCAGGAGTGAGGTAATCATTCCAATTAAAGGAAACATCTTGTTTTGTTCTGCAATGTCCTGTTACGACTGTGTCTGCATGCATGAACATTATTTTCCACTGCTCAGAAGCATCATAATTTCAGAACGCTTGGAGAAAAAAACAATAACATGATATGAACCAGGTCTTCAATGACCTACAGAAACACTTCAGTCTGGTGCTCAATTTCTTACATACACACAGGCACAGATTGCATTCTTTAGGTGAAGGAAATAATTATTTAGGTGAAGGAACAGCAGTCTGCACCTCTTTGTTATTTTGTTATTGCCTTTGTTATTTCTATGTTCCAAGGAGTTAGTGGTACTGCAAACCACAGCTTCTGCAGCTGCCCCTTCTTCAAGAAAATGCATGGCACTGTACAGCATTTGTGAGAGGACACATTTAAACTAAAGATGGAAAGGGGGCTCATTTCAGAGAGTTACAAATAGTCCCCCACTCAGGTTTCCAAAGAAATAGCCCAAGTCACTCCAGCAGAGCCAGATTTGGAACACACAGGCATGTGTATTCAGGAAAAAAGAAAATACCTTTCAGATATGAGCAGGAGACAGGAAAGAGGTGGCATGACAAGCAAAAGACAGCTGCAGGCATAGGGCCAACGGGATACTGCAACAAGGGAAACATGGAGTTTCCTTCCCATATTTTCCTTATAATACTAGTGAAGAAGCTGGGAGTGAATTGGTGGGCAGAGTAGAAATACTTAACCCATCCTGTATCCACCAATTCTTCCTCATTTTTCTGCCCTTGAACCCGGAGGCTCTATTTCACTATCGTGGTAATAGCTAAAAGCAACCTTAAGATGGAGCGGCATGTTCAAGATTCTCTACATAAAAAGTGGCACATGGCATGCTGCAGGCTGGCCACTCCTGGCTTCATGTGTCATATCTGGGTTTCATCAAATCATAGTTTGTTGCTGCATCCATATGCCAAGCAACCATGTTTTAATCAAACCATGGTTTGCCTGAAAAACCAGGGTTGCAAACCTGCACATTCACAATCCTCCAAATTATGACTTGGAAGAATATCTGGATGCTGCCAGTGCATATTTTTAACCCATCGTCACCGTTAGACATTATGTGGCAATAGGTACAAGGTTGGCTTCAGCTTTTTGGGAGGGGGATCCTTGGGGAATATGACATAGGATGGCTCTAGAACTGACTTAGCAAGAGGAAATAAAGGCACAGCTGGTAAGAGGTGAAGACTAGTCCCGTTTCTGGGCAAGGTGATTGAGCGGGTGGTGGTGTCCCAGCTTCAGAGGGTCTTGGAGGAAGTGGATTATCTGGACCCATTCCAATCTGGCTTCAGGCCAGGGTGTGGGACGGAGACTGTCTTGGTCACCTTGGTGGAAGACCTACGCTGGGGAATGGACAGGGGGAGTACATCCCTGTTAGTCCTGCTGGACCTCTCAGCAGCTTTTGACACCATCGACCATGGTATCCTTCTAGGTCGGTTGGCTGAGTTGGGGCTCGGAGGCACTGTTCTGCAGTGGTTCCGCTCCTTCCTGGCTGACAGATCTCAGACGGTGGCACTGGGGGATGTTTATTTGGCATCCCGACCTCTTAGGTTTGGGGTGCTGCAAGGGTCCATTCTATCCCCCATGCTATTTAACATTTACAAGAAGCTGCTGGGAGAGGTCATCTGGGGGTTTGGGGCAGGGTGCCATCAATATGCAGATGACAGCAATAGCTCTCCTTTCCCCTTGACTCCGAGGAGGCCGTCGAGGTCCTGGATCATTGTCTGAAGGCAGTTGGGGACTGGATGTGGGTGAACAAGCTGAAATTAAATCCAGATACGACAGAGGTGCTCCTGGTCCAGAAATCTGCAACTCGGGTATTAGACTATCGCCCTGCTCTGAATGGGGTTGCACTCCCTCTGAAGGAGTAGGTCCGCAGCTTGGGGGTTCTCCTGGATCCGCAGATGTTCCTGGACTTCCAGGTGGCGGCTTTGGCCAGGGGAGCCTTTACTCAGCTTCGGCTGATTTGCCAGCTGCGACCGTATGTGAGTTGTTCAGGCCTGACCATGGTGACCCATGCCCTAGTGACATCCAGATTAGATTACTGCAATGTGCTCTACGTGGGGCTGCCTCTGAAGATGGTCAGGAAATTGCAACTAGTGCAGAACGCGGCTGCCCGTGTGGTTGCTGGGGCTCGTTGGTTTGACCCAGTCGGGTTGTTGCTTCAGCGGCTACACTGGTTGCCGGTTCGTTTCCAGGCCCAATTCAAAGTGCTAGTTTTGACTTTTAAAGCCCTTTACGGCTCGGGTCTGGGGTATTTGAGGGACCAGCTGCTTCCATTCAGTCCTACCCAAACTCTTAGATAATCTGGGGGAGCCCTTCTGACTGTGCTGCCACCAGGAGTGGTAAGGGGGATGGCGGCCAGGAACAGGGCCTTCTTGGTAGTGGCCCCACGACTATGGAATACGCTCCCCTTATAATTAAGAACTGCTCCCTCTTTGGCAACATTTCATCAGGGCCTGAAGACTTTCTTGTTCAAACAAGCTTTTAACTGTTGACATGCTGGCTGGCATTTTAAAAATTTAAATTTTTTAAATTTTAAACTACAACTATGGGATCCATGGGGACTGCTCATTTAAATTTTAAATTGTCTTAATTTTGTCTTTAAACACCGTAAAAATACTGTAAAAAATTGTTATATCTTGCTGTTTTGTTTTTAATGTAACTTTATGTTGTAAGCCGCCTTGGGTGCCCATAGGGTAGAAAGGCAGGATATAAATCCCATAAACAAACAAACAAACAAACAAGACTAGGGCACAGAAACTTAGAAATTCCCCAGAACCCTTTGGGTGATCACAGATGACTGTGGTACAGAGCTTAAACATGTCAAAGTTGGTGTGCCTGCTTCTGACATGGCTGGATGCTGTGCCTACTAGGAGCAAAGATTTAGATACTGGCTCTCAATTACTGGATCCCTTGCAACTGTCCACATTTGCCAACTTTGGGCACCAGTCATGGTTACCTGTATATTAGGAGAATAGATAAGATGCACTCCCAGTGATGTCATGCAGGGGGTACGCGGGGGTACGCGAGTACCGGTTTCTAAGATTACAGCTGGCCCCGCCCATTCACCCACCCACTCGTCGACTCCGCCCTCTGCAACGTTTGAATTTCCTGCATGTTTGAGTTGCCTGCATGTTCTCAGAGCCAGGCAGGCAGGCAGGCAGGCAGCGAGCGGAGCCTTGCCTTGCCTTGCCACTGAAAAATGAGTTGCTCTGGGGTTTTAACATGATGCCAGGCCTCCTTAACATGTTCTGGGGGTGCTGTGGAATACTGTTGCAACTGTTGGGCCAGTTTAAAATCATCTGAGGCCTCAAAAAGGGCTTTTTTCATGTCACTTCCTGCCACGACATCACTTCCGGCTTATGATGTCACTTCCGGTGGGCGGGTCCCGACACGTGCCAATCAAAAGTGAGTACCTGTTCTTAAATCATTTAGATGACACCACTGTGCACTCCCCACAGTCTCTGCTGAGACACAAAAACTTTAATCATACCTTCTTTCTACTGCTTTGATGCTGATCAAAATTTGTTGTCCCTAAAATGGAGTTTTATTCTTCATACATCAAGCCATAAACCAGACATTTCTATAAATGCAAGCCAACAATCAAGGAATAAATTATGTCAACACAGGGCATCAAGGAATTCTCTACTGCTCTCTGCTGGCAAATTGAAATAATTCAGTTTAACCTGAGATTTAGAATGAGGGCTTTTTCTATATTATGTGATCTAGTTTTTAGCATAATAAATGCACTGTTCAGGATGTGCCCCCAGGGTGCACGGGGGCCATGGAACATGCATTCACCACTCTAGAGGGCTCCTGGGAGAACTCTATTGGCTGCTGCTTGACTTACAGCTGCTGAATAAGAACAACCAGGGTTGCATGGCAGAACATCCCTCGCTGGGCCCTGGGATCCCTGGCACTTTCCCAATTGATCCACCTTCCGGTACCACCCAAGCACTGCAGGGCCTTTGTTTTGTAAAGTCCAAATGCCTTCTCTGAAACTGCCACTACTGTAGTGGAGAATCTCTCTGCTTTCTGGTACCGGATGCTCCTTTTTATTGGCCTGGAAAATGTTGCTTCTTGAGGAATTGCACCTCTAGGATTGCTGTTGCTACTGTGGTGAACCAACCCTTCTTCGATGGACATCCACCAGGCAATTCCTTTCCCACTACAGCTGTGCTCTGCCATACCAAGCAGATAGCGATCCCTTTCCCCCACTCTAGCTGGTTCTTACCTCAGCTGGCCTCAGGGAGGGAATCTGCAAAGAGAGGGGTCTCCTTGCTCCTGGAGTCTGAAACAGCCTGTGACTTCTTGGACTATGAGGGTAGGTCACTCCTCAGTTATCATGAGCCCCATATTCTCTGCTGCCATGGTATATGGCATTGCAACTGATATATTGAGGTCAAAACAATGATGTGTTGGTAATGCACCAACATCACATTGATGATACAGTGACATTAGGATGGTACTCCATGGATAAAGGGCTGTGTTTGTGTTTCCATGGATGCTGGGGGTGTTATTAGAAAGGTGCACCAGCATTTCAGGAAAGGGTTGGCATATAGCCCTTGTTGCACAGCATGGTACTGCCAGAATTAGCTTAGCATATGATGTTGCACCAGTGTCATTGGTGCTACATCCAAATAGGATTGGGCTGAGAGAAATGTTACAGCTGAACTGGGTCACTGAAAAATCTCTGATACAATATTGCAGTGTCCCACACAAACCAAATATATTTTGCACCTCAAATGTTAGATCTATTATTCATAAATTTCTAAAATGTCCTGTTTTACCAAAAACAGAAACACCCAAGGGAATTGGTATAAATGGTATTAATAAAAATAGAGTTTTTAAAGAACTTGGTTCTGCAATATTTATCAACAGCAGCAGTGGCTTGGATCCACATCTTCAGGGTCACTACAGAGTGAGATGTTGCATCAGCTCTCCAACCACAAAGCTGAAATGCGGACATTCTGTACTCTAGTGCTGGAGGAGGGAAACTGGTTCCAAACAGGTGCATGACTTATCCCAGCTTGACATGCTGTCTTACACACTGAACTGTTTGTAAAGGAAGACAGACCGTTTCAGGCAAACATGACTGCATCTTCCATTGGGAGAGGACAACTTGTGAAGTATGTGTGAAGTATCTGCTACAAAAGTTGCAATCTTTCAGGGAATTGTCAGGGAATTGCATTTCAGGGAATTGCATTGATATGAACATCTCATGGTGCATGGTCTGGTACCCTTTTCATTAGCTGTGCACTCAAATAAAAAAAGACATCTCAACAGCTATCGGATATAAAATGCCAGAATTGCAGAGACTTCTGACCTGAAAAAAAGGAAGATTGAGGAAGATTGATCCTTGTTTAGGAACCATGTTCTTTAGAATTTTATCTAGGATTCCTCATGCTAACAGCTAAAGCTATTGAGCTAATAGCTAAAGATGGATTTTTGTTCTTAAATGGACATTGATAGCTGGAAGACATTTCTTTTTGCTCTTTTAATTAATTGTTATGAGTATATTTTGTTTTAATAAAACCTTGAGGGCTTCTTAGGTGGTGGAAAGACACTGTATAATCCCCCAGATAAAGGAATTAGAAATAAACAAACTGCTAAGCAGATTGGACCTTGTAAAATTAACTTATAGGATAGCTTGATGTGGGACATCTTCAGTACTAAAGAATATTTGAAACATTTGAGTAGATGGTAAAACCTTATACATGCAGTATATAGATATATAACACAACATATGTAACACAATATAAAGAATATATGCTGTGAGTGTGCAGAGGCGTGGTGTGGGAGGGCCAAGGGGGCAGTCACCCCAGGCACAAATATCTTAAGGGCGCAAAATTGCGCACCTAAGAATTCAGTTGAAGCCGGCAGCATCCCGCCCCCGTGGAGATGCAGGCTTTTTCATCAGAACTCCAAGGAGACTCTGGGACTCTGTAGGCCTCGGCATGCCTCCTCCAGCTCCTTGGAGAGATGTGCTGAAGCCCCACTTCTGAGAATACAGCCAGCGTTCTTCTTGGAGGTGGGACATTTCAGGCTTGGGTGCATCTCCCTCAGTTCCCAGGAGAGACGCGTCGAAGCCCTGCCTCCGAGGAGAACATGGTCGATTTTATCCTTGGAGCTTTGGGGGGGACACACTACATACTTGCAAGGCATGCTATCCCCTTGTGTGTGTGTGTGTGTGTGCGCGTGCGTGTGTGCATCTTTTCAACACAATATGAAGATGTGACATTCTTTAATAATGAGCACCATATATTTAAAATCTGGGGTGGGTCAGAGAGTGAATGCAGCCAGCGGTCAGTATGTCACTATTTCCAAAACTCTGCACAATCTGGGAGTGGAGTTTGGAATTACATGACTGTATGTTGCATCCAAGTTACATGGCTGGGTTTTTTTTTATAGCTCTGTCAGTGCATAACTTGCTCTTATGCGTACAACAATTGGCACTATAAAACACCAGAACAGCAGCATTCTGAAACAAAGGCAACATCTAATACCTCAGTTACCCCTGCTAACTGGACAAGAGGCACTTTTTTCAAGCAGTGTCTCTTATATTTAGCAGGGGGAGAGTAATTGTCCCTCTTCACCCCAGCACAGTATCTTTTCTAGTGGCTGTTGCTGGTATTCTGCATTTTTTAAGATTGTGAGCCCTTTTGGGACAGGGAGCCATTTAACTTTATTTTTTATATTTCATTTCCCCATTGTGTTTTTCAACAAACAAATAAACCCTTTAAAATCAAATGGATTTGTTTTGGGGTTGCTGCTCAGCAAAGAGGGTTCGGAATTTGGGATATATCAGTCAGTCAGTCAGTCAGTCAGTCAGTCAATCAATCAACAGATACTTATGTACCACTTTTCAACCCAAAGTTTCCACAGTGGTTTACAGGCAAATAGCAATAATAAATGGTTCCCTGTCCCAAAGGGGCTCACAAAAAGGCAATCTATATCAAAACTTTTTTGTGTGCTGCAGACATTTTTGTTGGACCACCTGTCAAAATGGAATACAATGCTAACAGAAAAGTTACTAATTATGGGAGCTACCCAGACTTTTCAGCAGCTGTTGCATCTCGTTGCGCACTTTTCCCTGTTGGGAGCATTTCATGTAGGAAAAAGGTGAAAATAAAAATTGTGGCAGAGTTCTGTCTCCCCACTATCTATTTCCGGTCATATGTCATTCCGTGACATATCTTGAAGGCATATTGAGCGCTTCTTGGGCATGTGTATTTTAGTGTTAACCATCAAAAATAGCAGAATCTCTAAGTGATTTCTTTTTCCACTGAGAGATTTTCATTTCAAAATAGCACTTCGGAGGCATTAAACATTAGATAACGGCTCTTGGCTTATTTCAGTTCTGCCCCATCTCCTGTTGGCTAGTCTTCTTACAGGAAATCTCACATTTAGATGCAAAGACCTGTGGGCTTTTTGATATAATTAAAAAAAAATCCACAGAACCAACATATAGCATCATACCCTTGCCATTATACTTCAATGGAAATTAAGATCTTTAAAACAAACAGAGAACCAAGTGGGTGACTGTTCTTATTTTTCTTATATTAACTGAGAACTCGTATCAGGTTTAATAACAGTGCTCAAGCTTTGCGTGCACATTTGAGAGTATGTGTGGGTGGTTCATTACCTGGTACTGTATTATAGCCTCTCTTTTTTTTAATTAATCTTTAAACTGTTATCAGATTACCAATACAGGAACCATATCCGCTAAGATTGCCAGCTCCCACTTCTTTGCTTTTAAGAGCAGCTTGATCTGGCTGCTGCTTTCCATGCCATGAAAAGCTTCCCTTGCAGTTTAAGTTGCTCTTAAAGGAGCAGCCTGGCCAGCTTATTTTTTTCTTGGTCAATGAGTAACCCCCTGTATTAACCCTGGATATACATCTCCGAACTACTAACAGTGCCCTGTGCTGACACAAGTCCCTTGTGCCGGCTCCCAAGTGTCGTGAATAAAGCACAAAAAGCACATTCGTGGCTATTCAGAAGGAAGCTAAGCCAGTGCACAGACATGTGCTGGCTCAACAGCACTGGAACCACAGTGAGTTTGTGCTGGCCTGGGCAGGTTAGCACAGGGGATGGGAAAGGCTGGCGGGAGGACAGAACAAAGGCGGTTCTGGGCAGGGGAAGTGTCATGGGGAAGGTGGTCCAGGAGGAAAATTGGGCCCGGGACTGGGTGACCTAGGCTGGATCCTAACCCCCATTCTTCACCCAATCA
The DNA here is from genome assembly GCA_029204185.1 of Lerista edwardsae. Classification (NCBI taxonomy): domain Eukaryota; kingdom Metazoa; phylum Chordata; class Lepidosauria; order Squamata; family Scincidae; genus Lerista; species Lerista edwardsae. Next base: position 1,201 of record JAJKFI010032300.1, on the reverse strand, counting down.
GTCTTACACAGGCCACTTGGATTACACAGGCCACTTACACAGGCCGCAAAATCACAGGTACAGATCTGAGTAGCCCTATCTGGCTGGCTGGTACGCAACACGGGTTTAGGGGACTGAAATCTCCTTACTTCAATTTGCTACTCACTGGTGCTGGATACCTCACCCGTTGGCCCGCCTGTTCCAGTGCAGGGTAGGACTGTGTTCTAAGCTAGAAATCAAAGCATTCACCACATAACCAAGTCCTACTATGTCCTATTAGAGAATCTACAACCATGGCTGGCCCAGCCATGTGGCTGACTGAAGCAGCCACTTTGAGGGGTGGGCTGGAAGAGGCAGGGAATTGATGATAGGTTCTCTTAGGAGGAGGTGGAGGAATGATAAATAACAATAATATGCTGAAGTGACTGTGTGGATGGCAGGTAGATACAATTTCTGCTCTGATTGAAGGAAGATCAGTGTAATGCCACCCACCTCTTCCTCCAATTCTGCTGCTGCTCTGCGCAATTGTAGTGCCAGTGCTACAAGAAGAAGCAGGTTGATCCTGTTCTGGTTGCTCATTCCCATATGTTAAAAACAGGATTTCCCCACTGCCTGCCTGCCTGCCTGCCTGCAGAACCAGAAGCCTGAACAGCTGAGAAGTGAACCCCCTTGCCTTCTTCATCCTTTTATGTCCACCGCTGCCCTTTGCTTGTACCTCGGTGGAGCCAAGTCCGTTTGGTCAACAAGAACAAGCCGAAAGCAGCAGAAGATGTAAAAAGAAGAAGGTGGCAACAGGACTGGGGCTCTGGAATTGCTCTGCTGCATTACTTAGGCAGCTGGCAAGGAGAAGGAAGCAGCAGCAGGATGTGCACCAGTAAAAAAGTGGGGGAGATTATCAGGGGATGACAGAGGTGGCAGATGTGCCCCAATTCAGGCAACAGAACAGGTTGAACAGCTTCTATCTACAACGCATTTATCGAGTGACCCTAAAAAGGCCCATATTCCATCACACTGGCATGGATATAGCAAACTATAATTTAACATACACACCCCCATTTGAAAAGATGAAGGAAGCAGATTGGAGTGATAAAAGTCCATAAATCAAGATGGCACTTTGTAAAACCTGCCTTGCCACTTAGATGAATTTGCAGGTAACTGTGTCAATGCTCTTTCTCCCCCCCCCCCAAAAAAAGTAAGTTTATCAGTATGAGTAGCACTGTGC
>JAJKFI010032299.1:0-15605 GCA_029204185.1 Lerista edwardsae | reverse complement strand
CACACACACACACACACACACACACACACACACACACACACACACACCCCTACCTTTCTATGGACATAGGACTCAGAGGTGCCAGGCTTATCTCAAGCACCAAGCTGACACTTTGTTCAACTGGGCTGTTTAAAGGGCTGTTAAACCTCTGTTGTGGATTGTCCATAAAATGGCATTCCGATATGTGCCTTATTTGCCAAATAGTATATGGCTTGCCTTTAGTACTATAGCAGTTTAATGCTGTATTAAAATATTGCAAAATGAAAGAGTGGTGTGTTTTGCTTTGTTCCTTTGAGTGTTTTTTGAATGCTTCCTTGTGTTGGGATTGAGGGCAGCCGATCTGAGTGTAAGTTCTGCTTTGGGTCCCTGAAATATGTGCTGGAAACGAAACTAAAAATTCAGCTGGCGGCCGAAGTACGACAAGCAGAAAGGTAATATTCTGTTGAACAGAGAAAGGTACAATGTCAGGCTTCTAGTTTTTAATCTAGGCCTGGCCAATCCCCAGGCTATATATTGCCTGCCAGTTGCAGGGGCCAGTGTTCCATATGCCTTGTGTGCCTAGAGTGGGTTTTGAGGTATCTTATGATCTCTGTGCTCTCTTTGTTTAGCAAGATATGCAGCTTGTCCACCTAGAGAACTATCATATATTTAATATCCTCACATGCACACCCCAAACTTTGTACATTTCACTGGGTCTCAGTCCCAAAGCAAGAAGTTCACATTCAAACTCCACAATCAATATGAAGGTATTGTAAGAGCTGGGTCAATGCAATAATACGAGGGTTGGTATGGAATTAATGCCTCCTATTTTTTAATTTCAAATCTGGCGTGCATTAATGTTGTGACTTTGACTGGCTGGTCACCAGATGTGTTTAGTTTCACCACATGGAGTGGCAATGCGATTGCATGAGTGAGGTGCATGAGACGTTCAAAATGATGGACATTTCAGATACTCATATAAAACAAAGGGCCATGAATGAATTCCACAGAACAGAAGAAACCAACTGAGATCCATACTACAACCACTGATATACATAGTAGACAGCTAAAAGATTAGAACTGTAACATTTCTCCAAATGCAGTCACATAACATGGAAGTATCAAGTCTAATATATTAAAAATAAGATACACACTGAGGGCGCAATCCTATACTGCGCTGAAATGGCGAGGCCAGCCAGCCAACGTCATATCCAGTGTAGTATAGGAGAGACTGGAGCCTCCCCGTGGCAAGGGAGTGTGCGCTCCCTTACCGTAGGGGAGGCTCCAGCTTCCCCTATGTGATCCTCAGATCTGTGACCGCTAAATAGTGGGTGCAAATATGGGGAGACCACGCAGCCCAAATTGGGAACATGCGCCCTCCCAAATGGGTCTTACGCCCAAAATCCTGGACCCGCCCATGTCCCGCCCTCCTCCTGCCAATCCCCGAGCCACCCCAACATGGCTCCTCCCTCGCCAGCTTCCCTCGCCCCTCCCTCAGCCAGCTTCGGCCAACACAAGGAAGGCGCTACGCGGGTACAACAGGACCCATTGCCTTAGTGCTGACACAGGGGTGCCAATCGGTGCCCCAGTGCTAAGCACGCAGTGTTGACACAACCCCGTTGCGTCAACGCTGTGCAGTCCATAGGATTGCGCTGCCAATGAGTGATGACCCACCTGAAATGGGCTCAAGACCCCCCTAGTGGGTCCTGACCCACAGTTTGAGAAACACTGGTCTATGTTTTGGTTAGTTACAAAAAAGACTTGCCTTTTTTTGTAGATTGCCACAGCAGTTAACATGACAATGACAAGCCAACCTTTGGCCTCTGGACCCAATTTCATGATCTCCCATGCTCTCTTTGTTTGGCGAGGTGTGTGGCTTGGTGACTAGAGAACTATGTTTAATATCCTCCTCACGTGCATACCCCAAGCTTTGTACAACAGCAAACAGCAACACTGAAAAAGCCAGGGAGCAAAAGGAGTTAAAGCCATGATTTCAGAAATCTTCTTGACCTCAACAAACATGGCAAATTTTATATTTATGTAATAGAGGGGCTGGTCCTGGTACTAAAGGGTCATCAAAAATGAAATGAAAAAAGATGGCAATAAACAGTACACATGAACTTTAAATTACAAAATTCTTGGAAATTAGGTTTGTAAACAAATCAGACAATAATTCCATTGACCAGTTTCTGGGTCAGTCAAATGTAAGCCTAAGGACATGAATCCAGCTCTCACTGATTTGAATAGAAAGCCTCTCCTTCAATTTAATGGACCTGGATAGCTGCTTACATGTGATTTTTCTGAAATGTTTATTCCAACTCAAACATCTGTGGATTCTTTTTGAAGGCCTCTAGAAGCACAAGTTCACATTCAACGATCATTGCACTTAAAATTTAATTGGCACACAACTGAGCATGTATATTTCATTTGAAGTGGCTTGTTTTGATTTAGCTTGCATTAGTTTCTTCTGATATATGAGTGTTCAGACAGCTTTTTAAATGTGGACTAAATTTAAAATACCCTACTAGGGCTCATAGTCTTATAAGAGAAATTGAGAACATTCATATTTACTATGTGAAATAAAATTGTTTAAATAGGAAACTATCCCCCTTCCCAGCCTTGATCTGCCTTTCTGGGTCCATTTGGACTGTTGCCAGCTAAATCACGGATGCAAGTAGATTTATTCAAGCAAGGGAGGCTTACCCCCCCCCCCAAAGCAAGATAACAAATGTTATCCACCTCCGGGACTTCGCCCACCCCCCAGCAGAATGCAGTGCGAGCTCCAGTTGCCTGGCTGCGTTGGGGAGAGAGAGTTGATAGGATTGTGCTGTTAGTGTGGGAAAATAGAGCCACATATGTACCCTCCACTGTGTACTCTATTCAGTGAATGGCTGGGCACAGGGAGAAGGATTGGAGTGGTTAAAGGTGGCCCCCTCCAAGTCCAGGGGCTTAGAGCTGGTTTGTCCCAGGATTCAATCCTCCAGGCGAGGACAAGTGCATGGTCTTGTGGAACTCCTTGCCACAGGATGTGGTGATGGTGTCAGGCCTGAATGCTTTTAAAAGGGGATTGGACAGATTTCTAGAAAAGTCCATCACAGGTTACAACCCATGATGGGTATGGGCAGCCTCCTAGTTATAGAAGTAGGCTACCTCAGAATGCCAGATGCAAGGGAGTGACTACAGAATGTACAGTAAATATCTTGTTGCCTTGTGTATTCCTGAGGCATATGGTGGGCCGCTGTGAGAAACAGGATAGTGGACTAGATGATCCTGTGGCCTGAACAAGCAGGGCTCTTCTTATGTCTTGAGGCAGAGAATCCAGTCTGATAAACCTGCCAGGTGTGCACTGGGATGTGCATCTGCCAGGTATGCCCTAATCTTTAATTAGTGCTTGGGAAAGGCCCCTACTTTCTGACCTGACCTGGAGCCATCTGCAACACAGCTGAAACACTTAATGGGAATCTCCCACAGTTGGAACAATTATGGGATTTTCACTTCTGTTTTCCCTTGGATCTCCTTGGTCTCCCCGCTTTGGACCTGCTGGAGGATGAAGGCCTCTGAACCTGCTCCTGCTCTGCAGGGAGTGGGGTTCTCTGTGGCTGGTTGGTTCATTAAGGGTGGGTGGCTACCAGAAGCCAGTTATCCCACCTGGGGTCAACCTACTGTCTCTGCATTTGTTGAAAACAAAGCAAGTGAGCAGGCAAGCAAGATGTTGGCCTAATAAACTGTTGTTTTAATGCAGCATCTATGGAGTGTTTTCATGGGACCTGCTGTTGAATGGGCTTGGGAATTGAACAGAAGGGATGATTGACTCCTAAGGGACAGGCACCTTCTACAAAGATCGACATTTAACTCAAAAAGCTCAAGTTTGTCTCTCTTTCTTCCCCTTCCTCCACACACAACATTAATCTTCAGAAGGTGTGTCTGTCAAAAAGGCAGGAAGACATGAATCTGCCCTTTCTCACTCCTTGAGTGAAATGTTGATCTATTGCGTAACAGTCTATGAAGTAACATGAACTACGTATAAAGCGAAATAATTAAATGCATCCATTTAACATCACCTCAATGTTAATGACGTTTTTGCTTCATAGATACAAAACTAAATTTCAAGCTTTGCATCATAGTTACGTGGGCTAAAATATACAGAGCAAATGTACGCCTGAAGTTAATTATGCAGGTAAAAATAAAGGCTTGAAATTAAGTTAAGAACCCGTTGCATCTATAGTCTGCTACCTCTTATCTTTGCCAATTTCCTCTACAGGAAAGTGAAATACCAGCCAGAATCAGATAATATTTAGCTGTAAGTAGGTACATGTGGAGATATTTATACAGTGAATTTAGCAAAATAAAAACAAAACAGAATATGCTAACCACTTTCCTCCTGATTTTTATTTGGTATGCTTTCATCACAAGATGTAGCACAGAATCCCAGAAAGCAGAGTGAAATTTAGCATGATGACTGCACTGCCACACCTGATTGTACCTCTTAACGTTTCAGTTATTATGTATTGTTGTAATGCTATTCTGGATGCTTCCTGTATAGAAGTGTGGGTTACTCTAGGCAGGGGCATAGCTAAAGAAGTGCAGGGGAGTGCAATTGCACCGGGCTACAAGCTTTAGTGGGGCAACAAGCTGAGCTTGACACTAGTGGCCAAAATGGTGAAAACCTTGGTATGTATGAATAATACTATTATGTTATATATCATTGGAAAGGTAATTTAATGCAGAATGCAATTAAACAACCCAGAGTGTAAAATCTTTATCAAAAGTTATGGCCAAAACACCTGAAATAGAAAATACAACTGTGATGTTACTTCCTACTGTGACATCACTTCCAGGGAAATATTTTGACTTTCTGGACTACACTTTTGACTGTCTGCACTGGACTGCACTTTCATTAGCTACGCCCCTGACTCTAGGGCCTCTGGTCTATCCTTTGGGCTTGCTCCATGTTTTCTTTTGTAAAACATGGCACTGGGTATGTGAACAGATATCTGTGCATCCAACCATGCCTGAACTTTTTTTTTACCTCAGAGCAGAGGCAGCAAGAGAAAGGCGAAGATGAGGGAAGCAGGATAATTTTTATATAGAACAATGCTTCCCAAACTTTATATTATAGATAATAATCAGGCTCCTGAGGTTGCTAGAAACCTTAGATATGTGTGTGTAGACATTTTCTATACTTCCCCTAAAAACTGAGTTCAAGGACTGATCCCCCAAACCTTTATAGCCATTCCAGCGTACCCAGAAGGCTGAACTGCAGAGCAAGATGTGCTGTTAGGGACATCCAGACCAGACAAAAGAAACTGGGTTCACACATTTTACTAGTGAAAATAGGAAAATGTGATATTTTCTTTTGGTGGTATGAACCTGCTAACAATTTTCATGGGGAAATCAGGCAAGGGTGCTTGCAAAGGTTCTTTTCATTTGTTTCAAAAAAATTTCACGACCCACCAAAAATTGGCTCATGACCCATTTGGTGGGTCCTGTCCCACAGTTTGGGAAACACTGATAAAGAACATTTAAGAAATAGCATAGAAAGTGTTGGGGGGGAGGGGTGGCAGATATTATCCCATTCCTTGGTTCCCATAACAGCTCCCCTGGTGTCAGAGTGAGGGAAGTTAATAAGACATCTTAGAACCAAAGATGTTCTAAGTCGCTGTCTCAGTCGCTGGTTTTGATGTTGTAAATCTGGAGGAATTCCTTCTTAACCCACCCACCCCCCCCTTTTATCAGCAGTTCCCAATCCCCACCCACTTCCTGTTTCCCTTCCCTCACTTTCAATTCTGTCATTCTGTGTTCCTCCCCTTTTCTCGCTCTCAAATAGGCCCAGCTTCTCATGAAAGGTGTTAAAAAAGATCACCTCTTATTATCCATTTACGCTTGTACCCTAGTGGGGGCATCACCAATCCTCTCTCATGGGCCTGTGGGCTCCAGCTCCTCTGTCAAAGGTCAATGTGAGTGTAAAAAGCAACTTCACATGAAGGACCTGACCAGTGATAGGATGCAAGGTAAGGTACAAGGCCATGCTAACTACTTAAGAGCTCGTCTATCTGCTACTGACACACTCTTGCTTCATGAAGGGGTATGAGTGAGAACTAAGCTAAAGCTGAAATGATAAGGCCAAGACAGAGGATTACAGTGAGAGGGATTCTGGCATATGCGCAGATTTAGGCTGCAATCCTGTCCACACTTTCCTGGGAGAAAGCTCCATTGAATACAATAGGACTTACTTCTGAGTAGACATGCGTAGGATTGCGCTGTTTTTTTTGGTTTTGTGTTTGATGGAATATTCACCCATGTGAGCCATTGCCTGCAATCCTCTGAGGAAGTTTGTGGTTGAGAGGAGAATGTTAATCTAGTCCCCTCATTCAGAAATGGTACAACCCAGGCAGAGGCTCACCTCTTCAATGAACATTTCACTTCAGTGAAGGAGGGGAGGAACTACGTACACCACCCGGAGCTGCTTGGAGGAAAGGCTACCGCCTGATAGCGTGATAGTTCAGATAAGATAGATAAACTGTACCTATGACACTATACCTCTGTCTCGGCAACAGTAGCTTTCAAGTTTTCCAGATCCTTAACTGGTTTTAAATTTTTATGTACCTTATATACCGTGTTTTTTCTTCATCTTCTTTGCTTTAGCATAAATGTGCTAATCTTTCATCTTTCTTTTTCCATTGTAGGCAAGATGGATTGATGAGACAGCCAGCACCCCAGAAGCCTCTACTACAGTATAAGTCACATTGAGTCCCTAAAGGGAAATGACAGGATATACCGTATTTTGGTCACATTTCTATACAGGCATGCCTCAGTATCTGCTGGGGTGGCATTCTGAACCCCCCCCCCCCATGGATACCAGAAACCATGAATACTGTGGATGCCTTTTTAAAGATGGGGGAACATCAGTGGTTTTGCTGCAACAAGGTAAAAAAAAAGGTTTGTTTAATGTTCCCCTGTCTTTTTAATAGGTGTCCCAGTACCCATTGTATCCGTGGATACCGAATCAGTGGATTCCCAGGGCACGCCTGGGAAGCTTCAGGAAGCTTCATGGCTAAATGGGGATTTGAACCTGAATCTTCCAGTCCAACACCAGAACCACTACTGCACCAGAATTAAGTAAAATAACCATGACCGAGAATACTGGGCCATGCCTCAATGATTCTCAATGATTCAGCAGTTGCATTTAAAACATTTGTCTTGTTGCTGGTCCAACCCAGGTTAGATGAATTTACCACCCACCGGTGGTAGGCCCAGCAGTTGAAAGCCAAGTAGTTAGCAAAGCCTTAAAAGGATGCTAAATACCACCTTCATTTATCTTAAAAACAGACTTTGTAATGGAATTAGAAGTAAAGCTGACAACTCTGAAAGATTTGGAGAAAAAAATCTGGAAATGTAATACTGGAAATTGCTGTCAGTCCTGTTAAAATATCCAGGATTGCTTATAGTAGTCAGCTGGAGATTAAAATACAGACTCCTGGAGCCTCCATGGCAACCCTAATTAGAAGTTTTCTAAATTAGATGAGCTATTTTCAACCACTGTGCCACAAATGGTCTACAGGTATGCTGTGGGAGATTGGGGGGGGGAGGGTCATTTGTTAGTAGGGCCATTGGGGAATATAAGCCTCCCACAAGCAGCCTGGTATGCCTTGTCAATTGTAAAAAAAACTGATGGTGTGCTTTGACAATTTTCGTGCCTTGTCAGTGTGCCATGAGATGAAAAAGGTTGAAAATTGCTGTGTTAGACAGCTGTTAAGCCCAAGAGTTCTTTTATAAATGTAGGCTGGACTAGATTAGAGTGGAGAAGCTTTTCAGTGTTGAAAACTACTTTGGAATTTGTTGCTGCCATGTATTCAAATTTCTTTCTGCAACCACGAGGGCTATAAGGTTTCTTTTCCTTTATAATTAAAATGGTTTAGAAGCCTAGTAAGAGTTCACAGACACAGGGGGGAAAAGCTGAAGAAGGGAAATTTAGATTTCCAGTTCGAAAAGCAGCTGTCTATTATACTTCTTTAATCTGTATAGGTTTATATTCCTATAAAGATCTGCATTGCAATTTGACTCAAAGATGCACATTCATTTCCTGACTTAGGATGTGTCTTAGGATGAAATAAGAAGATTCACCTATTTAGGCAATGGGAGTTCAACTTCTGCGGATTGGGCTCTCACGCAGAGGCATTTACATCAGTAGGGTAGTGCCACTGTAATAAATTGGTCACTGACAGAGCGAGCACTGATTCAGAAGACAGCAGCCCTCTACCGCCATGCCTGCCAGAGAAGGTACTACAGTGGTGAGGACAGAGGGTGCACACTGAAGAAAGGTGAATGGGGAAGGATGGGGGGAGGGATGGGACAGGGAGGCCGCGGAAGAGGTGGATCTGGCAGCAATGGGACATGGGGTTTATGCCAGGCAGTGCAGGGGATGGGTGGCAGGAGGGCATTCCAAGGGTAGGGAGGGGTTGTTTAGGGGCAGAGGGAGGGAGGAATGGGAGGTGGATCAGGCCTGGGAGGGGAGGGGATCAGCGGTGGCAGCAAACGCTGAATCCTAACCCCCCCCCAAGCCTTGTAGCCTTACACAAGCTGCTCGAATTTGCACCAGCTAAACAGCTGGAGCAGATGCAAGTAACCCCATAGGGATCACTTGGGGGTGAACTAGGGCTCAACACACAATAAAGAGAAAATAGTCCGAGGTGACCTCCAGCCTGCACCTAACCTGCGTTGGATACAGTGTAGGCCACTGCCTGGCTACACCAGCATAGGTTAGCACTGCACCCTTAGATGTTTAGCATTTCAATATCTCCAATCTTTGTCCAGCATATTTTTAAACCTGTTTCTATAATAACAATGGTATGACACATGCATTTTGTGCCTGCAGATTCTAGTAAGAGATCACAGACTGCACTGCGATGGCCTGAGGGCTTATGTTCTGCACCATTATTACACAGTGATCAGATAGGCGTATAGTCATCACACCTGGCTTGGAGCATTTTTTGCACCAGATTCAAAGAGTTGCTGTTCTTCATTTGCTAATTCTTTTGGTGTCTCATATAATAGAAGCTTTGTGCAGAGCATCTTTTCATTTCTATATGAGCACTGTATGAGACAGGGGAGAATGAAGTGTCTGATATTCAAGTGGTAAAATTACTCAGCCGACTTCCTGCTCCTTTTAACGGTCAATGGTTCATTCCTTCATCAGCTACAAAATGGCCTACTTTTGTGGCTTTGGTAAAGCTACACTGACAGAATAAACTAATGTTTGACAACATTTACTGTGCTATTACCACAACTACTTCCTATTTTAAGGATAAAGGAAAGCAGTGGTCTCACACACCACTTAATAGAAAGGGCAAGTGTCAACTGTTCAGTAGAGGGAATACATGCTTGAGCATCCTTCGTTTCTATTTCTGACCGTTAGGCCCCAATTCTGTCCAGCTTTCCAAAGCTGATGAAGCCATCCCAACAGGGCACATGCTGCATTTTGTGGTGGTGGTGGGCAGACATGCAGGTCTCCTCAAGGTAAGGGAACACTATCTCAGGGCTGCATTGTGGCTGCATCGCTGCTGGAATGTAGGATTGGGCCCTTAAACTATTAAATAAGTTATCGGAGTGTTTTGGGGGGCATCTTGCTTCCTAGATAAAATAATCTACTTTGCTCATCATGGGAATCTGTTTAGGTTGGATTCATCACACAACCCAAGGCTTGGGATAAGTGATGGAAGTAGGTACAGGTACTATTGGTCATGTTTTGTTGCCTCCAAACTTGATTTTGCAGTCACACCAGTTTAGAGTGGCCTTCTAATCTTCTTCAAGAGGGACACGGTGGTGCTGTGGGTTAAACCATTGAGCTGTTGACTGGAAGGTTGGCAGTTCGAGACCATGCAACTGAGAGAGCTCCTGTTGCTTGTCCCAGCTCCTGCCAACCTAGCAGTTCAAAAGCACGTAAAAATGCGAGTAGATAAATAGGGACCACTTCGATGGGAAGGTAATGGTGTTCCGTGCACCTTGGCATATAGTTGGCCACATGACCATGGAAGCTTGTCGTCAGAAAAACACTGGCTCTTTAGCTTAGAACGGAGATGAGTACTGCCCCCTACAGTTGGTCATGACTAGACCATTCGGTTGTGGGGAAACCTTTACCTAATCTTCTTAGACATTCCAAACACATGCTGTGTGCATGTGTTTATGAGCAGTTTTTCTGGGGAGGGGTTCCATAGCTTTCTTCAGATTCTCAAAGGGGTCTGTGACCCCCAAGAAAGGTTACGAACTACTGACTTGAGTCCCAATCCTGAAGCTTCAGTGCCAGCAGTACTTGCATACTGCCAATGCTGGCAGTCGTAAGCGTGCCACAAAGTGTCTTTATGGCACCTGGGAAGTGAGGAGCTTCAGTGCTGGGCCTTCAGCACTCTTCAGCACCATGAAGAGGATGCCACGCCACAACCGGGTGGCAATGTGAGTTTTCTGGGCGTGGGAAGATCTGGGGAGGGTGGGGCTGAAGAAACTGGGTGGGGGAGGGGAGGAACAGCACTGGGATAGGATGGGACTGGCGGAGGCCTCCTTCACTGGATTCTATGCCCTGTTTGGGCTGAAAAGCCTGACACGGGGTTTCTCAAGTCTGCACCAGCAAAATAGCCAGTGCAGACTCAAGTAGTCCCATTGCGGGGGTCATATCCTTCCTTTGAAGAGACTCTGGTGGTTGCTGGGGAGCCCATATGATGCAGAGCAGCGGCAGCATTCAGCCGGTACGCTGGGCGGGAGGAACGGGTGAGCGCCCCCGCGGCGAAACGGAGCGGAAAGCTACGGGTGAGCTGCCGTTCCTCACCCGTTCCTCCCGCCCAGCGTACCGGCTGAATGCCGCCGCTGATCCAGCGGTAGGCATTTCTGCACCACTGGAACCCTGGTTGCTGCCGGCTTCAGGACTGGGCTGTTAAACCGTAATAGAAGTGATGGTGTCATCCCCAAACTAAACTAAAACATAATAATTTTGGTCATGTCATATGTCTTACAAATAAAAGGATAGGATTTATTTAATAAAAAGAGCAGGGCAGGAGCAAGATAAAATTTTTGTTATTTTAAAATTCATGAGGCCATTAAGGGAGCTTACAAAAGAAGATCCGCAACCTAAAATAAGTCTTAAAACAAGAGGCAAGCCAGAATCTAGAGAGGTATTTTTAATTGTGGTCTAAAAATAGCCCCCTTCAGACCAGATGGAACAATATTCTCTCTCAATGAGGTGGTCACAATTTCTGACACCCATATGACCAGACTTTCCTTTGCTGTCCTAAGCAAGACAAGACAGGCAGGAGTTGAAAGGCGACGTATTTGGATTTACACTTCCAAGCAATGTGAAGATGTCCACATCTTCAAGTTGAATAAACTGAAATGAATCCACAAAAACAAGGCAAGCAGGTGCCTCAGGAATATCAGCAACCACTCCCAGCATGGAGTCCAAGTTGAAGTGGATGCAAACAAGGCTATCAGCAAAGTGTCTCACAAACTGGTCACAGCAGCCACCAAGTAGTCCTAGGTATCATACTGTGCACCTAAGTCCAATAGCCCCTCACTACCTGGAAAAGCTACAGTGGTTGACTCTGTGCTGATGCAATGGTGGCAGAGAAATTACATGTCTTCCCTACCACGGTCACTGTGGAGTAGGTTCTAAATGAGCCCTAGCCCATGCTCTGTTGCCACGAAGAAAGGCACATCCTCTAGGACAGTGAGGATTCTATCCAGATCCACCATTCTTTTGGGGCAGACCATACCACGAAGTCCCCCACCCCCTGCAGAGATGGGGGTCTTCAGTATGCCTAAAGTCTATCTGGCAATGATCTGTCTGGCAATGATCTGTTACAGTTCTCTGGTCTGTTGTTGTTGTTGTTGTTCAGTCGCTAAGTCGTGTCCGACTCTTCGCGACCCCATGGACCACAGCACGCCAGGCCTCCCTGTCCTCCACTAGCTTCCTGAGTTCGCCCAATTTCATATTCATTGCTTCGGTGACACTATCTAACCATCTCATCCTCTGTCGCCCCCTTCTCCTTTTGCCTTCAATCTTTCCCAGCATGAGGGTCTTTTCTAAAGAGTCCTCTCTTCTCATCAGGTGGCCAAAGTATTGGAGCTTCAGCTTCAGCATTTGTCCTTCCAGGGAGCAATCAGGCTTGACTTCCTGGAGAATTGACCGATTGGATCTCTTTGCAGTCCAGGGGACTCTCAAGAGTCTTCTCCAACACCATAATTCAAAAGCATCGATTCTTCGACGCTCTGCCTTTCTTATGGTCCAGCTCTCACAGCCATACATGGCTACTGGGAAAACCATCGCTTTGACTATGCGAACCTTTGTTGGCAGGGTGATGTCTCGGCTTTTGATTAAGCTATCTAGGTTCACCATAGCTTTCTTCCCAAGAAGTAAACGTCTTTTAATTTCATGGCTGCAGTCACCATCTGCGGTGATCTTGGAGCCCAGGAAAATAAAGTCTGTCACTGCTTCCATTTCTTCCCCTCCTATTTGCCAGGAAGTGATGGGAGTGGTTGCCATGATCTTAGTCTTTTTAATGTTGAGCTTCAAACCAATTTTGGCACTTTCCTCTTTCACCCTCATCAAAAGGTTCTTTAGGTCTTCCTCACTTTCTGCCAGTAGAGTGGTATCGTCTGCATATCTGAGGTTGTTGATGTTTCTCCCAGCAATCTTGATTCCAGCTTGTGAGTCATCCAGCCCTGCCTTCCTCATGATGTACTCTGCATATAAGTTAAATAAGCAGGGTGACAATATACAGCCTTGTCGTACTCCTTTCCCAATTTTAAACCAGTCGGTTGTTCCATGTCCAGTTCTAACTGTTGCTTCCTGACCCGCATAAAGGTTTCTCAGAAGGCAGATTAGGTGGTCTGGAACTCCCATCTCTTCAAGAACTTGCCACAGTTTGTTGTGATCCACACAATCAAAGGCTTTAGCATAATCAATGAAGCAGAGGTAGATGTTTTTCTGGAACTCTCTTGCTTTCTCCATGATCCAGCGAAGGTTGGCAATTTGATCTCTAGTTCCTCTGCCTCTTCGGAAACCAGCTTGTACATCTGGTAGTTCTCGATTCACATACTGCTGAAGCCGAGCTTGTAGGATTTTGAGCATGACCTTGCTAGCATGTGAAATGAGTGCAATGGTGCGGTAATTTGAGCAATCTTTGGCATTGCCCTTCTTTGGGATTGGAATGTAAACTGATCTTTTCCAGTCTTGTGGCCACTGTTGGGTTTTCCAAATTTGCTGGCATATGGAGAGCAGCACTTGGACAGCATCATCTTTTAAGATTTGGAGTAATTCTGCTGGAATGCTGTCACCTCCACTAGCTTTGTTGTTAGTGAGGCTTTCTAAAGCCCACTTGACTTCACTCTCCAGGATGTCAGGTTCGAGCTCAGTGACTGTACCACTGTGGTTATCAGGAACATTTAGATCGGCCTTATAGAGTTCCTCTGTGTATTCTTGCCACCTCTTCTGAATCTCATCTGCTTCTGTTAGGTCCTTGCCATTTTTGTCCTTTATTGTGCCTACCTTAGCACGAAATTGTCCTTTGGCATCTCCAATTTTCTTGAAAAGATCTCTAGTCCTCCCCATTCTGTTGTTTTCCTCTATTTCTTTGCATTGCTCATTTAGAAAGGCCTTCCTATCTCTCCTTGCTGTTCTCTGGAAATCTGCATTCAGTTGGGTATATCTTTTCCTTTCTCCCTTGCTTTTGGCTTCTCTCCTTTCCTCAGCTATTTGTAAAGCCTCGTCAGACAGCCACTTTGCCTTCTTGCATTTCTTCCTCTTTGGGATGGTTTTAGTTGCTGCCTCCTGTACAATGTTACAGACCTCCGTCCAAAGTTCTTCAGGCACTCTGTCTACCAAATCTAAGCCCCTAAATCTATTTGTCACCTCCACTGTATATTCATAGGGGATCTGATTTAGGTCATACGTGGAGGGCCTAGCGGTTTTCCCTACTTTTTTCAGTTTAAGCCTGAATTTGGCAAGAAGAAGCTGATGATCTGAGCCACAGTCAGCTCCAGGTCTTGTTTTGACTGCCTGTATGGAACTTCTCCATCTTTGGCTGCAAAGAATGTAATCAATCTGATTTCGATGTAGACCATCTGGTGAAGTCCATGTGTACAGTCGCCGTTTGTGTTGCTGGAAAAGGGTGTTTGCTATGACTAATGTGTTCTCCTGACAGAACTCTATCAGTCTTTGCCCTGCTTCATTTTGTACTCCAAGACCAAACTTGCCTGTTATTCCTCTTACCTCTTGACTGCCTACTTTAGCATTCCAATCCCCTATGATGAGAAGGACATCTTTTTTGGGTGTTAATTCTAGAAGCTGTTCTAGGTCTTCATAGAAGCGGTCAACTTCTTCCTCATCAGCACCAGTGGTTGGGGCGTAGACTTGGATTACTGTGATGTTGAAAGGTTTGCCTTGGATCCGAATGGAAATCATTCTATCATTTTTGAGGTTATACCCCAGTACTGCTGTTCTCACTCTCTTGTTCACGATGAAGGCTACTCCATTTCTTCTAAGGGATTCCTGCCCACAGTAGCAAATATAATGGTCATCTGAATTAAATTCTCCCATTCCTGTCCACTTTAGTTCACTAACTCCCAGGATGTCGATGTTCAGCCTTGACATCTCACGTTTGACCACATCTAGCTTGCCTTGATTCATCGATCTGACGTTCCAGGTTCCTATGTAGTATTGTTCTTTGCAGCATCGCACTTTCCTTTCACTTCCAGACACATCCACAGCTGAGCTTCCTTTCAGTTTTGGCCCAGCTACTTCACTCTTTCTGGAGCTACTAGTACTCGTGTTCTGCTCTTCCCCAGTAGCATAATGGACACCTTCCGACCTGAGGGTCTCATCTTCCAGTGTCATATCGTTTAGCCTTTTTGTTCTGTAATCCATAGGGTTTTCTTGGCAAGAGTACTGGAGTGGGTTGCCACTTCCTTCTCCAGCGGACCACGTTTAGTCAGAACTCTCTGCTGTGACCTGTCCATCTTGGGTAGCCCTACATGGCATAGCTCACAGCTTCATTGAGCTACTCAAGCCCCTTCGCCACGACAAGGCAGTGATCCATGAAAGGTCTAGAAGGTCTCTGGTCTAGAAGCCTGCTACTCCCAGATCCCCATCCTGCTAGCCGCAAACATCAAATCTTAAGTGTTTCAGATGGAAAAGGTATGAGGAGAGGATTCACCAACTTCCATCCATGCAGCACTTTAACTCTCTCCCCTTTCATTGTATGGGGAATTAAATCAGGTGGACCTGGGTTGGGCTAGATGTAAATTAGAGAGTCACAACACCTGTCATTGTCTCTTCTCAGAACATTCTGTTCAGAGGGGTGGCTAGGTTAGTATGATACCCAGCCACCCCTCTGGGGACACACACACAATTAATTTACAGTATTTTCATCCTGACTTTCTCCCAAAAGGGACCCAAACTGGCTTACACAAACAGTTGGAAAAATACATAAAACATAAAATCTAATTTGTTTTGGGAGAAACTTTGTAGACTGGACTAAAACACTGTTCATCATACCCGTCTCTGGAAACACTCTTTTATACCCTATTCCACTATTCTCTCTCTCTCTCTCTCTCTCTCTCTCTCTCTCTCTCTCTCTCTC
>JAJKFI010032298.1:0-55161 GCA_029204185.1 Lerista edwardsae | reverse complement strand
TACTTGACTTGTTTGATTTTCTAAATTATTTCCCTTGTGTCTGTTTTGTTTTTTTTTACAAGTACCTTTAGGTTATCGAGAACTGTTAATAATAATGAGCTCTCTGATTTATGGTTTTCCCACATTTATTCCCCTATCTTGTAGGTTTTCAGTCAAAGTTAGACAATTGCTGACCACTCGCATAACTATATAGTACATCCATAACTAGCTTTGTGCCGGCGGAAGCTGCTTGATGGCAGTCACAAAGCAGCCACTGGAAGTGCAGGCTGCAGGTGAGGACAGAGATAGGGGTGGGTGTTACAGGACAGTGACATTTTAAGTATTATGGGTTCTGCCACCCTATTTGTACATCATCCGGGCTGTGGGGAGCTCTTGTGGCCAATAGCACCCTGACTATTGGCAGGCCAATGACATCATCACCCTGTGCTGGGCTTAAGGACGATTTTGCCAACTCAGCAGCTGATGGCCATCTTGGCTGGGAAAGGCTAAGAGAAATTTGAGTTGACTTAAGGGGAGGAGTGGGCAGGAGGTGTAGACTGATGGTTGAGCTGCTGGTGCTGCCTGAAGCTAAGCAGGAGAATCTGTGGTTTGTTTTGGGATGGGAGACAGATGCCAAGTTGTAACAAGCTGCAGTAGCTGTGATGGCAGAACAGAGTCACTGTGGAGCTGATTAGCTTACCGCAAGTGAGAGCTGCGGTGGAGAGTGTGAGAAGGCCAGCCAGTGAAGAATGGAATACGACCTTGAGGACCTGTCCAGGCTTGACTTGGGATTACCTGCTGAGGCTTGATGGCACGCAGCCAAAGGAGAGAATCACACTGTGAAGGCTACATCTGGGACTGAGGATTCGGAGAATCGCAGAATACTGTATATTTGTAAAAAAAACCATTGAAAAATGGTGGTTTAGGCTAGCCTGCCCATGTAAGCCGCCTTGGGCATTTGCTTCGGCATGGGAAAGGCGGGGTCTGAATTCTTCAAAATGAAAAAAATAAAATAAAAAGAGTAAGTGGAAAGAGAGCTGAGAACAGATAGTCAGCAAGGAGAAGAGAAGGAAAAGGGCAAGACCAAAAAGGGGGGAGAGGCTCAGGAGAAGGTGACAGGAAAAGAGTAGGTGGGACAAAAAGACTCAGGCAAATGGAAGAGAAACAAGAAAAAAGAGGAAGGAAAAGAAGCAGAGGGCTATTCGGACACCAGGAGAAGAGATCAAGGTTGGGCAACTCCAAGAGATAAGGCTCCCCAGGGCTGGACCTTCTTAGACCCCCACTAGGGAAGAGTGGGAACCCCAATGGGAAGAGGCCTCTAAAGGGCTCCCAAATCCCTGCACCCCTTGGGCCAGGATAGGATCCTTGGGCCTATATATGAAGCAGCCCTGATTTTATTCTCTTTGCTTGCTGCCTGTTTTTACGTACTTCTGCATCTTGTAAAAAAAAATTATAGATTGTAGTTTTACAGCTAGGTTTTTGTACGTTTCAATGTTACATTTATGTCGTTGTAGTTTCAGTTACATCTGTACTTTTTAAAATGTGGGTTTTAGTATTTTCATGTAAGACAAATTGTACTGCATTTAAAATGTTTATATCACTTCATATGACTTTGAACAGACAAGCAACTCATATTTCTTCTGAATAATATACGGTATAATAGGGGCCAGTTTTGCTCTTAAAAGGATCCAGACAGAGACCAAATGTAGATGTTCACATATATGTGTGATAGATATGGATGTCTAGTGCTAATAAAAATATTGTCAATTCTAAACCACTTATCAGCAGACCTTTCAGGATGATTCATGTGAAGATTTAAATCAGTAAAGAAGTGTGTTGCTTGTAAGTGTGGAGAAGAGAGGCCACTGGTGTCCGGGGTGCGTGCATGTGTGTGTGTGAGGACAAATGTGTGTGCAAATCTGACAATGAAACTCTTGCTTCACAAACGTTGGTGGCAAAGTTCCCACTGACATTGGTAGGCCATGATCTCATCTGTGTTGTTGGCTAGCATCTGACAACAGCTGGAGCATGTTCTCTTCAAAATGAAGTGTGATGTGAGTTTTGCATACATTTTTATAGCAATTTTTTTTTTGAAGGGACTGGGAGATTAGATTGAACCAATAAATGAGTTAGTTGGATAGGGGGCTTCCTCCAGGAACTTCTGATGCAAGCCCCTTTCTTTCTAGTCTCTAACTGCCATGTATGGGGCAGTTTGTTGTTCATCAGCAATTCTTATCTACATCTTGTTTCCTCCTCACATCCCTGCTAAAGAATGATGAACCAAAATGTCAGAGAACTTCTTCTTCTTCTTCTTCTTCTTCTTCTTCTTCTTCTTCTTCTTCTTCTTCATCATCATCATCATCATCATCATCATCATCATCATCACCACCACCACCACCACCACCACCACCACCACAGGTGTCACAGCCCACCTGATGTTTGGACCAGGATTTGTGCTCACTAGTTTGAATTTTACCCATTCTTCTTCTTCTTGTTGTTGTTGTTGATGATGGTGATGATGATGATGATGATGATGATTTATATCCTTCCCTTTTGGACATATGTCAGCCCAAGAGAACTAACAAATCAGTCCAAAGAAACCACACACCAAAATGAAATATAATACGAAATTACTAAAACCTGCAGAAAAAACCACGTATGATTTGATAAACTCGCGTATTTTAAAAAGACCAAATGAAATTTTCAAAAGGTTCTCAGTTTCTGTTTCAAAAAAAGACAAAAAGGGAGTCAGACAAGCCTTTCTGGGGAAAGAATCCCTAAGCTTCAGTGTTACCCACTGAGAAGAGTCCTAACTTTGGGAACTGTCAGCTGGATTGCATCCAGAAACAGACCTGAGAGCAGAGATTTCTAAACTAATCTCAAGGCCCTGGCAGTGTCATACGGGAGCCCTGGGCTAGAAGAGGAAACCCAGATTAGGAAACCCAGATTCTGTTCTTATCTAGACATACGTATCTGGGCCATTACATCACCATGTTTCCCCCTACCAGCGGCAACTAATTATGTGAAGCAGGGAAGTGCACGACTCAGTGCAGTGGTGTTTCTACAGGGATGGCAAAGCTCTAAGTTTTGCAAGAAGCCTTACCTTGCAGTGGAAATCACTCCTCTCCTGCACCGTTTTAGCCAATCCTCACAGGGAACAGCAATATCTTGGCGTTGCTTACTGGCTACAGCAGCAAGGGAGAGGAGGAATTTACATCACAGGGTAAGGCTTCTTGCAAAACTTAGAGCTTTGCCATCCCTGTAGAAACGCCTCTGACTCAGTGGCATCATGTGCAGTGCTCCTATACTGTGGGCAGGAGGTAGAGAACTCTGCAGCGTCTGTTGTTTTTATTAGCAGCCCCACATTGAGCTCAGTGCATAGTTCAGCTTTTAGGCAACTCACTCAGCCTGAGTTCCACTATTATAATACGGGAACTACAATACAAAGTTAACCATAATACATTACTAGTGTGGTGTGAAATGTTTGGAACACTCCTGTGTTATGTGAGATAATGGACCAGCCAGCTCTGCCTCCAGGGTTGTACCTGAGTAGCAATCTAGGAACTGTCCTGAATGGTAGTTTGGCTCTTGCCCCAGGAAACACTAAGGAGTTAAATGGACAATTTCACCTGGAACACTGTGCTGTCTCTAACCCAGACAGGTTTCCAAGACAAAAGGCAGCTCCTTTGGAGTTCAAATGTTGATAAAACTCTTTCACACACACGTGCACACACCTCTCTGTCTTCTGGTGAAATGAATGCTCTCTTTGTTCCTGTCAACTTGACAAAGACCAGTGGCACAGAATAATGGATGACATTCTGTGTGGCACTGTGGGTCAAAGGGGGGGGTATAGGGTAGAACGGGGAATTATTCAAGTTAGTGCTGGCTGGGAAATGGTGAAGAAAGGGAGGCAGCATGATGAAACTCTGCTTTGACAAGGAGGCCCTTGAAGGCCTTGGAGGGAACCAAACACAAGTCCTGATGTATGTGCTCACACCCGTAAACACTTGGTGCATTGTCTGTGGCCAAGTTTCTCACTTCAGAGCACACCTGTTACTTTGACAGTTTCTTTCTGAGTCCTTTCATTTAAAAAAAAAAAAAAGCCACGATGGACGTGTATAGAAAAGAGACAGCTGCACTTGCAAATGAGTGCAACCCCAAGAAACCTGGAATGCCAGATCAGCAAGAGTGTCCAGAAGTGTGATAGGGCTTCAGTTTGTCTGCTTTGTTTGTCACACTCTGTTTTATTTTGACGTGAATATATGAGACAGAGACTAACTATCTATTCAGCAGCACCTCACATTAAAACATGCGCTTAAAAATATAATCAGTGCTTGGAAACACATAGTCTGGAAGAATAAATTTAGTGCTAGGGATAATCTGGAAAAAGCTGGAGAAGTCAGCTCATATAGCAAAGAAGCCAAGCCCGTGTTCATTGGAATGCCAGTTGCCAACTGGGGCACCAATTTCTTGTCCCTTGGAAGTTCACATGGAAGTATATCAGGATCCCGAGTGGGTGAAGTCATACCTTCTACCAAGAACATGGAAGGATCCTTGGGACAGTTTCTGAAATTATCTATGGCAACATAATCACCAACTGAACGCTAGACATATTCATTTTTAAAATAACATATTTTTATTGAGAGTTGACACACAGTCTGTATGTCAAAATGCAATAAGATATTTTAAAAGGTAAAACGGCAAGATTAACACTGTACACAAGTGGTTCCTAAGTGCATTTGATATGCAGCTCCCTTGGCCTATTGACCATTTACCGCAGCTCCCCATTACAGTGCACTTAACGGACAGGCCCTCTTTACATGCTCAGAGGCACCCTTTGTTATTTTATGAGCCCTAAAGTGGATTTTCCATGCTTATTCTGAGCAGCAGCAAAGCAAAGAGTACAGTCCACTGTGGGGTTGGCCCTCAGAAGGCCTGGGGCGCCTACCTGGTGGAGCGCATTGATGCCCTGTAACTGCACTGCACAGTAGAGTGAACCATATTCATTGTTCATAAGTGGGCCTGACAGCAGCCTGCCCCTATAGGATTGGGCCATTGTTTGTTGATTAAGCCCTACCCGGCCCTCCAAAGATCTCAGAGCAACCTATGTATGGTTTGCAGGTGGTCTCCTATCCAGGCAGTTTACAGAGCCGAGTCTGCCTCATTTCAGCCGTAGAGCTGTGTGTGCCTTCAGATCTTTTGGGGAAATGAGTGGACAGTTGGATTTGCTAACAGTGCAGAGCTGAGATTATCTTTGCTTTGAAGTTGTCAAGAAAAATCTGGACAGGCCCCCGTCCTGCATCTGATGGACAGGATATTCTGTCTGGACAAGCCTCTGGATTGAGTGACTCAGAGCACAGTGGCACAAGCCTCTTCAGTGACCTCTTCAGCTGGCACAAGACTTTTGTATGTTTGCAATGAATTAGGAGTCTGGAATCCAGAGCACAGACATGCACTGGTCCTGCTGGTTCCCTCAGGTAAGCCTGGCTGAGGGAGGCCAGTGCATGGGGGGAAGGCGGACCCATGGGCAGGCTGCTCTGGGGAGGTGGGTGGGACCAGCCCAGCCAACATAGGGTTCCAAACCCCAGATCCAAACCCCTATCCCCTGCCCAGTCGGCCTTACACAGGGCCTTCGGATCTGCTCTAGTGATTCACTGGCACAGTTCCAAGTAGCCTTCCGAAGGGCAGCCCAGTTCCATCCCACCCATCACATGTAACCTTTTGCCTTTGTCCCAAAGGCTGCACTTCCTATATTGCCAGCAGCCTGCATTTATCCCTGAGTGAGGTAGCAAAACAGAAGCCAATTCCTTACTGAAATGTATATTGAATACATCCCGTGTATTCTGAAATTCTGAATTCCAGTCAGATGGCAGAAAATGGACATACTGTATATGGAGTCATTTCAAAGGGATTCACAAATATTTAGGGTGCAAATGGATTCCTGGCTTAACTGCATGCCAGTCAGCAGAGCCATACTAGGGAAGCATCTGTCCTTTATTTGTGACTCTTGAGAGGATTAAGAAGAATGAAATAACTGAAGAATCGAAAGAGGAAAGTAAAGAAAAAAAGCGAAAGAAGCAGGAGGGGAGGCATATCTTTTCATCACCCCAACTGATTCCTTCATCACTCCTGTCCCAGATATATTTTGCTTTACTTTTGAAACAGATGGCTTTATAGCGTCTTTCAGCTGGGCTCTGCATTACATTCTCATGGGCAACAGGACTGTTTCTGGTACCCCTTTTGACATTACGGACCCAATCCTATCCAACTTTCCAGCACCAATGCAGACGCAATGCGGCCCCTCTGCCCCGTTCCACATCCCTCTGCCTCCTCCCAGCTTCCCCCTGCCCCAAAGTTCCCACGCTGGCCGAACTTGGCTGGTGTGGGGGCAGCTCACCAGTGCCCGTCAGGGTGTTGCTGGGCCAATGCTACTGCCTGCGTCGGCCCAGCACCCATCCCGCTGACACACACGTTCCTTATGGCACGTTTGTGGCAGCACTGGGCTGACACAAGTGTCTAGCGTGCCGCTTTTGGATGGCACCCTCAGTTCCATAAGCAAGCAAAAAGTTTCCAAATTTTTCACAATTTGCGCCAATCATTTAATGCTATGAAAACAGTTTGCTCATATTTACTAATGTTTCTACCATGTTAAACAGCAACTTTTAAAATACTGCATTCTTCTTTATGCAAACGTACAGATTAAAAACCAAGTCTACCTATTGTCACAGATAAGCAAGAGTCCTGTGTAGGTATACCTGAATCTAGACTTGGTGTGTGTTCTCCAAACCAAGCTCCCTATGGTCAGAAGCCTGAACTGCAACAAGCCTGGGCTGATCATGGAAGGGCAAAAGGTCAGTGTCCAGGTACTTAAGCTAGACCCTGCCAATTGAGAGGCTTCCTAGTGTGAATTCACCATAGCGACTGATGTTGCAGAGGGAGGTATCTGAAAACCATGTCCTGTGAAAGAATGAAAGACCACTTCCATGTGTATGTGGGAGTCACCAAGTCTTTCCTTGCATCCTTAGGGGTACACCAAAAATTAGGGGTAGCTTTTGAGAATGCACAAGGGACTGCAGCAGGACTACAGAGCACTGTAAGTGGTTCTTTGGATGGTGTACTAGGTACAAATTCATTGGGCGCTGGCTCACAAACCTTGGGCAATTTATTAATAACCTTCCAATATGGTCTTGCAATATTACGTTTCAATGTGCTGTTCCTGGACTGTAATAATTTTCAGATGCAAGGCAGACATAATGCCCCTTACCAATGTTTTGAGACAGGTTTTTTTTTCTCATTCAAAAGAAATATATTACAGGCCTTGGTACATAAAAAATAACAACGATAAACATATAGGAGAGAAATTCACAGTATTAGCGGCAGGCCAGCAGCTGTAGTTCATAATTGTGGAAATACTTTGGACTCATCCAGATATATTCCCAAATTCATATACATTTGAATGGCATGCATATGCTCACGTCCTTTCAAGGACTGGTAATTTCATGAATGAATTTTACAAGAGGTCTTGGGAACAGCTTTGGGACATGCTTGTGTATTAGTGGCAAGAAAGATGTTTCCCTACATTAGTTCAATGTATGTTGTTGTCGTTGTTTGTGAACTTTGTGTTGAAAAGCGGTATATAATACTAGTGATTGATTGACTAGTGACTAGTGATTGTTCAGTCGCTAAGTCGTGTCCGACTCTTCGCGACCCCGTGGACCACAGCACGCCAGGCCTCCCTGTCCTCCACTAGGTTCCTGAGTTCACCCAATTTCATGTTCATTGCTTCGGTGACACTTACTAACCAGCTCATCCTCTGCCGCCCCCTTCTCCTTCCGCCTTCAACCTTTCCCAGCATGAGGGTCTTTTCTAAAGAGTCCTCTCTTCTCATGAGGTGGCCAAAGTACTTGAGCTTCACCTTCAGGATTTGTCCTTCCAGGGAGCAATCAGGCTTGACTTCCTGGAGGATTGACTGATTGGATCTCCTTGCAGTCCAGGGGACTCTCAAGAGTCTTCTCCAACACCATAATTCAAAAGCATCTATTCTTCGGCACTCTGCCTTTCGTATGGTCCAGCTCTCACAGCCATACATTGCTACTGGGAAAACCATCGCTTTGACTGTGCGAACCTTTGTTGGCAGGGTGATGTCTCGGCTTTTGATTAAGTTGTCTAGGTTCGCCATAGCTTTCCTCCCAAGAAGTGAACATCTTTTAATTTCATGGCTGCAGTCACCATCTGTGGTGATCTTGGAGCCCAGGAAAATGAAGTCTGTCACTGCTTCCATTTCTTCCCCTTCTATTTGCCAGGAAGTGATGGGAGTGGTTGCCATGATCTTAGTTTTTTTTAATGTTGAGCTTCAAGCCAATTTTGGCACTTTCCTCTTTCACCCTCATCAGAAGGTTCTTTAGGTCTTCCTCACTTTCTGCCATTAGAGTGGTATCGTCTGCATATCTGAGGTTGTTGATATTTCTCCCAGCAATCTTGATTCCAGCTTGTGAATCATCCAGCCCTGCCTTCCTCATGATGTACTCTGCATATAAGTTAAATAAGCAGGGTGACAGTATACACCCTTGTCGTACTCCTTTCCCTATTTGAAACCAGTCAGTTGTTCCATGTCCAGTTCTAACTGTTGCTTCCTGACCCGCATACAGGTTTCTCAGAAGGCAGATCAGGTGGTCTGGTACTCCCATCTCTTCAAGAACTTGCCACAGTTTGTTGTGATCCACACAAAGGCTTTAGCATAGTCAATGAAGCAGAGGTAGATGTTTTTCTGGAACTCTCTGGCTTTCTCCATGATCCAGCAAATGTTGGCAATTTGATCTCTAGTTCCTCTGCCTCTTCAGAAACCAGCTTGTACATCTGGTAGTTCTTGATTCACATACTGCTGAAGCCAAGCTTGTAGGATTTTGAGCATCACCTTGCTAGCATGTGAAATGAGTGCAATGGTGCAGTAGTTCGAGCAATCTTTGGCATTGCCCTTCTTTGGGATTGGAATGTAAACTGATCTTTTCCAGTCTTGTGGCCACTGTTGGGTTTTCCAAATTTGCTGGCATATAGAGTGCAGCACTTTGACAGCATCATCTTTTAAGATTTTGAGTAATTCCACTGGAATGCTGTCACCTCCACTAGCTTTGTTGTTAGTGATGCTTTCTAAAGCCCACTTGACTTCACACTCCAGGATGTCAGGTTCGAGCTCAGTGACTGCACCATTGTGGTTATCAGGAACATTTAGATAGGCCTTATAGAGTTCCTCTGTGTATTCTTGCCACCTCTTCTTAATCTCATCCGCTTCTGTTAGGTCCTTGCCATTCTTGTCCTTTATTGTGCCTACCTTTGCACGGAATTGTCCTTTGACATCTCCAATTTTCTTGAAAAGGTCTCTAGTCTTTCCCATTCTATTGCTTTCCTCGATTTCTTTGCATTGCTCATTTATGAAGGCCTTCCTATCTCTCCTTGCTGTTCTCTGGAAATCTGCATTCAGTTGGGTATATCTTTCCCTTTCTCCCTTGCTTTTGGCTTCCCTTCTTTCCTCAGCTATTTGTAAAGCCTCGTCAGACAGCCACTTTACCTTCCATTTCTTTCTCTTTGGGATGGTTTTAGTTGCTGCCTCCTGTACAATGTTACAGACCTCTGTCCAAAGTTCTTCAGGCACTCTATCTACCAAATTTAAGCTCCTAAATCTATTTGTCACCTCCACTGTATATTTGTATGGGATCTGATTTAGGTCATACATGGAGGGCCTATTGGTTTTCCCTACTTTTTTCAGTTTAAGCCTGAATTTTGCAATAAGAAGCTCATGATCTCAGCCACAGTCAGCTCCAGGTCTTATTTTTACTGCCTGTATAGAACTTCTCCATCTTTGGCTGCAAAGAATGTAATCAATCTGATTTCGATGTAGACCATCTGGTGAAGTCCATGTGTACAGTCGCCGTTTGTGTTGCTGGAAAAGGGTGTTTGCTATGACTAATGTGTTCTCCTGACAAAACTCTATCAGTCTTTGCCCTGCTTCATTTTGCACTCCCAGACCAAACTTGCCTGTTATTCCTATTACCTCTTGACTGCCTACTTTAGCATTCCAATCCCCTATGATGAGAAGGACATCTTTTTTGGGTGTTAATTCTAGAAGCTGTTCTAGGTCTTCATAGAAACGGTCAACTTCTTCCTCTTCAGCACCAGTGGTTGGGGCATATTGGATTACTGTGATGTTGAAAGGTTTGCCTTGGATCCAAATGGAAATCATTCTATCATTTTTGAGGTTATACCCCAGTACTGCTGTTCTCACTCTCTTGTTCACGATGAAGGCTACTCCATTTCTTCTAAGGGATTCCTGCCCACAGTAGCAGATGTAATGGCCATCTGAATTAAACTCTCCCATTCCTGTCCATTTTAGTTCACTAACTCCCATGATGTCGATGTTCAGCCTTGACATCTCACATTTGACCACATCTAGCTTACCTTGATTCATAGATCTGACATTCCAGGTTCTTATGCAGTATTGTTCTTTGCAGCATCGTACTTTCCTTTCACTTCCAGACACATCCACAGCTGAGCTTCCTTCCGGTTTTGGCCCAGCTCCTTCACTCTTTCTGGAGCTACTAGTACGCATGTTCTGCTCTTCCTCAGTAGCATAATGGACACCTTCCGACCTGAGGATCTCATCTTCCAGTGTCATATTGTTTAGCCTTTTAGTTTTGTAATCCATGGGGTTTTCTTGGCAAGAGTACTGGAGTGGGTTGCCATTTCCTTCTCCAGCGGATCACGTTTAGTCAGAACTCTCTACTATGACCTGTCCATCTTGGGTAACCCTACATGGCATAGCTCACAGCTTCATTGAGCTACTCAAGCCCCTTCGCTACAACAAGGCAGTGATCCATGAAAGGGAGTTCAATGTATAAATCAGGCCAAATGATGCTGGCACCAGGGACCCGGGGGCAAAGCCTTGCGCTGGGCTCCCATGGCACTCTCTGCTCACTCCCTGATGGTGCAAGTGGGCATTACCATGATCGCTGATACTGAGGGTTCAAGGTCAGCCTAGTCAAGTGGGCCCTCTGATGTGTGTCAGCCCTCAACCTGAACAACCTCTGATGCCAAGCCATGGTTTGCACTAACCATAGCTTAGAACCCAAGCCACCCCCTACCCCCTGCCTCCATCACACCCCCAGCCCTGCCTTGTTCCATTCTTCTCCTCACTCCTTGCCCTGTTCTACACACACACACACACACACACACACACACACACACACACACACACACACACACACACACACACACACCATAACCTACTTGAGTTGGTGCTGCTATCCCTCCCATCATCCGCTGAGCTTCCATGGCAATGGCATAGCTAAAGAAGTGCAGAAGGGTGCAATGGCACCAGACAACAATCATTAGGGAGGCAAGAAGCTGAGCTTGACAATAGTGGCCAAAACTGTGAAAACCTTGGTATGTCGGAATAATAACATCATTTTATATATCATTGGAAAGCTAAATTAATGCAGAATGCAATAAAACAAATGGGAGTGTAATAGGCACACCACCCTGAGCTCCTTGGAGGAAGGGTAGTATAAAAATGTGAAAAATATGAATGAATGAATAATTTTGTCATATGGTGGATGTTAAAAATTTATGGGCCCTGAGTGTTGCTACACCACTGTTGGGGGATGACTACAGCTTGGGGGCAGCAGGAGGGGGCACGCTGCCAGAGGCAGGATGTGGGTTCCCCCCCCTTTCCACCTTTTTTAAAAGCCCAGGTGTGCTTTCACTTCAGGAAGTGATGTAACTTCCTATTGTGATGACAGTTCTGGGGCATCATTTTGCCCTTGGCACCCGGCTGCACTTTCATTAGCTATGCCACTGGGCAGTGGCCCAAAAGTTGCATGCACTGCCAGAAAACCATTTATGACAGCCATACAGTGTCCCACTGCTAGAATGGTAGTTCCAGTGGTGATAGCAGGGAATAGGATCAGACCACAAAACTGAGTTATGTAAAGTTCTCTTGCTTACAGGCATAGTTCCAAACACCAGGGAGGAGGGGGGAAGACATAAGGACACTTCCTGCCCTCTTGTTGCAGCTTCAACCACAGATAGATCAATGAGTGGTCATGATGGGAAGGAGCAGCCTACCCATGAGGATGCCTTTCAGCTCTTCCTGCCCGCTGGTCTGCACCACTCCTCTTCCTACTCCCTGGATCAGAAAAGAAAGAGAGGAATGCAGGAAGTGTGGAGGACAACATTCCACTGGGACAAAATAATAATTCTTTTGATTTTAGAACTTTGCTACATTTTGGGTCAAACTACCTTTTACGCCAAGTGCCTACCTAGTACTTTAGCGCTTGTTTTTACAGTAAACAGTCCAATTGGCCTCTTCCACCCTACCCCCCCCCCATGGCCGGTAATTATCAAGGGGAAAAAAACCCCCATTGGCTACAATGAGCACTTTTCCCCCTTGACAAACAGCCATGTGGGAAGACCCAGATGGGCATGGGGTAGGGTTAACCCACTTCCTCTGCCACAGTCTTGATCCACAGGGTCAATAGGATCCACCGCTGTGTACTATTTATAAACGATCACAGGAGTACTAAGCATGTGTTTCTTATAACATAAAGTTTGATCCTATGTGTGCTAAAAGGAATTCAGTGCTTGTACAAGACATACATATGACAAACGTATTGGAGAACAAAGTCCCTTCTCTATTCCCCAAGAAAACACGCATTCAACAGCAAGCATCCAAGAATGAGTCAACTGGAGTGATCGCCCCAATCTGATGTGTATTTCCTCACTTCAGAACTATGCAGAGCCACTCCTTCCATCATCCTCCCAAACTGCAGTCATCGAGTTGATAATTCCCAATGTTTTTTTTCTCTAATTGGAGGCTTAGATTGCCTGTAATGACTGCAGAGAACCTTCAGGTTTGTAACATTCGGCTCTTCTCTCACACATTTCAGCATTCCAAGCACTACAGAGGTGGCCCATGATGTAGCAGAACAGCACATGCTTTGCACACCAGAGGTCCCAGGCACAGTTCTTGGCATCTCTAATTTTAAAAGAAACATGAGAGTGAAGGGAGAACGCAGACAGAACGTAGTTGTCCGGAGATGGTTTGCCCCTGCCCCTATTTCTGGTCCACTGATTCCAGGCTCTGCTCCAGTGTTACACAAAGCGGCAGAAGCTGCACAGGGGCAAACTGCATGGCCCCTGAGAACCTTGGTGAGCATCTCCATTGGTCAGGAGATAGACACACTACAGCCAATCCAGGGTTGAGGGTGGAGCAGCACAGAGAAGCGCATGTGCAGGAAGCAGCAGGGTTTAAAAGCTCTGCCACAGTCTCGAGATGAGGCTGCTGACTGCCCATTGCAGCCGAGGACTTTTGCAGGTGTGCCCCTCCCCACTGGAGGGCTCTCCCAAGAGCCCAGGTGATGCAGAAGGAGCCATTGTAGAGGAGGAGCTAGGTGCAGCTTGAACCCGCTCCTCCCTCTGAAGCCTTCAGGGGACAGCTGTTCATGTTTCACCCTTCTGTGCCCCAGAAGGGAATGTAGGCTCACTTCAGACCAGCCTCCTGGTAAGTCGTCCCCTCCAGACAGAGTAGTATACTCAAAAGGTATGTGCACACAAAAGGTGATGGTGCACTCTCCCTACTGACTTCAGAGCAAGGCAGAGCAGTGATGGAGGGGAATACTTCCTGTGTTTGCACCCATCATTTTACAGTCTATGAATGCAGAAAGTGAGACATAGACATGTAGCCCCATTGAATGCTTCAGCTGAGAGTCTCATTCTTTTTTCCAACTCTCAGTGTGTGGTATAGGTTAATGAGCCCACATGAGCACCTGCTGCAGAAGATCGCTATTGAACAAGGCTTATCCCCAAAACTACACCTGTTCAGAGGTGGGGGCGTTATCAACTTTGTTAGGCTGCTTGGAACAAGGCAACATTTAGACAGAACACTCCAGGGATGACGCAAATCTATATTTCCACTCCTGAAAACAAAAACTCATACTACTGTTGTGAATGTGCTCCGGGCAGCAGGAACTTTGCAAATATAATTCTGAGATTCATGAAAAAAAAAATTAGTGGCGATGTTTTATTTATGGCATCAGTTGTATATGTGATGAGCAACAGCTGTGAGACCTTTATATTGCTGCCTGCACTGCTAAATGGGGTGCATGTTGCACAATTGGGGATTGTGGTCTTCTGGGACCACCACAGTCCATTGCACAGGGGTGGAGGAGGACGCAAGGCCCACTGCTCATGCACCTGATCTTCCTATGCACCTTTAAGTTGTGTAGGTGAAAGTGAGCAAATTAGCAGGTGCAGATCTGTGCAGCCCCATAGGGCTGGCTAGGGCTTATCTGGGTGCAAGGGGAAAACCTCCCCTTGCCCTTCACTGCGCTGCTGCTGCCTCCTACTGGGCTTTATAGGAGCTCTGCTGCACTGGCCTTGCTATGCTGGCGCTGCTTAGGATTGGGCTGTGGGTCAAGCACAGCTCCTCTACACCTATACCCACATTGAAGATTTTATGGCAAAAGCCATGAGCAATCAATAAGAGAGCAAAAGGCAATAGCTCTCTGCCATGGTCTGACTGACACAAAATGGAGAGGTTTAAAAATAAAAGTTTATTAAAAAGAAAAATTAGCAAGGTTCAACTGTTCAAAATGGGACACTGGAATCTAGATGGAAAAGGGTCTTGGAATATGGATAAAATAAGCTCTTGACATTAAAGGTGATAAAACAGACTCCTAACTCAGGCAACTGAGACTTGTCCTAGCAGGTCTTTATGTTCTTAGTTGTAGTTCCCTTGTTCACCTCCAGTGCCCAGAGGAACATGACAGCAATGTACAGTAATGTACAGGTGTGTCTGCAATTGCTGGAACAAATGGGCAACCCTCAATCCAGACCTCCCTTCGTATGGGGTTAGGGAGATCAAGATTCTGGCTTCTCTATGTATTACTCCATAATTACTCCAACAATGGGAAACTTACATTAGCCCCTGAGACCACCCCTTGGCCAGAGTCAGATAGATGAATATGACCAACGAAAAGGTATGAGCAAATCTATTTGGGTTCCAGGGTTTTCCTAAAGGGCCTTTGTTCTAACAGAGCCAGACGACTAGCTGTCAGTACACTTCAGGCTTTCGCAGTGGTCAGGCAGGTTGAGTAAAGTCACAAGTGCATGCAAATAAGTGCTTTTGCCCCAGAATGTGTAATATATATATATATATATATATATATATATATATATATATATATATTCAAAATAGTGCCAGGGAAGACTCAGGTTAAGTGGTCCAGAACCATAGTTTGCCTTGAACACTTAACCCCTGCTATATTTTCAAGCCTGATCCTGCATCCCTTCACACACTATTTATAGTTTTAAAACAACTTCTGTTGGCTTCCCAGTAGAAAAAAAACCCTATAAATAGCATATCAGCAGGAGCACACAATCAGATTAGAAAGTCCCCCAACCCTCCTTCTGCTCTTTTGGGCCATTTTGCATGGTCTCTTCAGCACCATTTATAAAACAAATTCAAAAACTATTATTTGGCTGAAAAGCACACATTTGAATGTCCATGTACTTCTCCCCTTCAAAGGTCATGATTGTGAAGCTGTATAGGCTACCATAAGATATCCACTGGATCTAGGAGACCAAGGAGATCCAAGAGAAAACAGAAGTGAAAATCCCATAATTGTTCCAGCTGTAGGAGATTCCCTTAAGTGTTCCAGCTATGTTGCAGATGGTTCCAGGTCAGGTCAGAAAGCAGGGGCCTTTCCCAAGCACTAATTAAAGATTACTGGCACCCCATTGCGCATCTGGCAGGTTTATCAGACTAGATTCTCTGCCTCAAGACATAAGACCATTAGAAGAGCCCCC
The DNA here is from genome assembly GCA_029204185.1 of Lerista edwardsae. NCBI lineage: Eukaryota > Metazoa > Chordata > Lepidosauria > Squamata > Scincidae > Lerista > Lerista edwardsae. Next base: position 39,324 of record JAJKFI010032298.1, on the reverse strand, counting down.
TAGATCAGGCAACAAGCCCATCTAGCCTATCTCATTGGCCCACCAGATGCCTTTGGGAGCACACAAGATGACAAGGTATCTGCATCCTGTTGCCACTACCTTGCACCTGGCATTCTGAAGTAGCCTACTTCTAAAACCAAGAGGTTGCTACCAACGACAAGCCAGCTCCATACTGTACAACCAGGGTCTTCTCTGTTGGGCGAAGTGGTCTCATTCCCCAGAGGGGAATATGCACTCAACATACAAAACTTGCTTATCTGTTTTTGCAGTCTCCCAAACATTTTACTGCCAGCATGTAGGAAGATAGAAATATTTAGAAAATAAAGGGATGGACTTTGAACATTCCTAGTAATTACGATACACACACACACACCACACACACATGCATACATTGCACACACACACACAAACACACCACCTGCTGTTGTGGAGGAGTGGAGGCCAAGCACCCGCCCCTAACTGAAGTCCCCTGCAAATACAACATTAGTACATCTTGGCTAGCATTTTCATTGTCTTGTTAGTTTTGAATGTACAGAAAGCTGTTTTATAGGGGACAACATTTGGACATCACACACACACACACACACACACACACACACACACACACACACACACAGAGAGAGAGAGAGAGAGAGAGAGAGAGAGAGAGAGAGAGAGAGAGAGAGAGACCACTTCAGATTTGCATTCTGATGTTGTACAGCCCAGCAGCCTACATCATATGACGCTTCTGAATGTGCATGTGCTCTCTCTCTCTCTCTCTCTCTCTCTCTCTCTGTGTGTGTGTGTGTGTGTGTGTGTGTGTGTGTGTGTGTTTCGCCTCTCAGTCTGCTGGGGGCAGGCCAAATTATGGTTCGTGGTTCATACTTGTGCTGTTCACAGCACGCATTTTCTTTTTTAGGTTAAAAAACTCTATAATTCGAAACAGACTGACCGCTTCAATTGGTATTTTCATGTATCATCTTAGAAAGAAGGGAAAAAAGGAGGCATGGGGGAGATGGTTCATCTGGTCTCCATTTCCTTTCTCTGTTTCTCAGCAGCTGCAACCTGAAGACCAGATCCAGCTGGAAATGGTCACTCTTCTGTGTTGCTAAATCTACAACCAAAGCAGCACAGCACACATGAGTTTTCTAACATGCTCAGCAATGCTGTGATTATGATTCTGTGCTGTGATTCTGCAGGAGTCCTGAAAAAGAACAAAATAAAATCTGGTCCTGTGTATACAATTCAGCTTGCTGAGAATCTCAGCTTTAATTTAAAAATGCAAGTTTCTAGCTCTTAAGCTAATTTTGAAAAATTAAAATGTCCCCCTCCTTCTGACTACCCAATCTAGATTATGCCAAATCGATTTGCCACACCACTGATACTGTACTGGGATTCACCTTTAAATGGCTTGTAACAAAATGAAAAAAGCACCAAAATCCCATTTCCTATCTTCATGCTGTTAAACTGCACTGATTGCTAACTTCCTGAGGCACATACAGCCCTGAATATGCTCACTACCACCACCACCGTCATGCAAATACTTCAAGTTTGCATGGAGGTGCTGTGGTTTGAGAGTTTCTGGCATAATGTTGTAAGGCAGGAAGAAATTCACAAGAGAGAGTAGTTTTGCCTTTTATCAAGAGAACGTGTCGGCCAGGAGCTCGTGAGCTCCAGGGGTCCAGGGTGGCAGCTGGAAAGGTGGGGTTCTGTGCTCTCACCCTGTTATGGTGGCTGCAGCTGCTGCTGTTGCTCTGAGCCAAAAAGGGCCATGAGCTACTAGTAACCACCTCACAAACTGCTGGAAGCTCGTGAGCCCCACATTGCCTACCACCAGGATAGATGCTTGATAGGCCATTGTCTCTTGGCCAAACTAGATGAGACTTTAAGGGCACAATCCTAACCAAATTTCCAGCACTGGCGTAGCCATGCCAGTGGGGCATATGCTGCATCCTTCAGTTAGGGGGCAGTTATGGAGGCCTCTTCAAGGTAAGGGAATGTTTATTCCCTTACCTGTGAGCTGCATTGCAGTGTGAGCTGAAAATTGGTTAGGATTTCACCCTAAATCAGAGTGCAATCCTAACCTGGAGTTAGGCCCGCACATTTAAGCCAGCAAAATTTGGCCGGCACAAGGGACACCATAAAGTATGTTTGGACCATTCTCGGAGTCAGAGAGGACAGCACACAGAATGCTCCCTGACTCTGAGAGTGGTCCAAAAGCACTTTACTGTGGCCCTTGTGTTGGCAAAACCTTGCTGGGCTAACTGTGCCAGCCTAACTCCAGGTTAGGATTGCACTCTGAAGTTTTGTATAGTTTGGGTCTTCTTTTTACTTTAAAATAGCAACTGTGCCAGACTATAGTGCAGAGGTAGCAAGTATGCGGCTGAAAATCACCCCCAAAGCTGTTGTGGACCCTCAAAGGTGCTCCTGCAGCAAATAGTACTTTCAGGAGCCCAAATGCACCTTTGAGGGGAATTTTTGGCAGAGAAGTGGCACTGAAGTCAACAGCCTTGACCTCTGTACCAATCCAGCTTCTGCACAGTGGCAATAAGCCACAAGCGAGAGACATTTAATGTCACTTCCAGTTTGAGACATTATCTTCTATTTTGCTGAGATTGTTTGGTTATAATCAGCTGAAGGTCTGCAGTTGGATAAGAAGCAGCTCCAGCTGATTCAACTTACATGGTGTGTGAATTGCCTTATTTTCCACCAATTCCACTTAGCTCAAAATTTATCAACATGTAAAATTAAACCACAAATTACACTGCTTGCCTCCAACTCTATCCTGGCTGCCACTCCACAGCTAGTGTTTGGCTGGCAGGAGGAGGAGACTTTCCTTTTAAGGCCAGCAGCTTTCAGTAGCATTTCCTACCCCCAAATCCATCTACATTTCTTATCACAATGACTTTGTTTTCTTTTGCTTCCCAAGAACTGTTTTGAAAAGATAAACTGCTTCAAAAAGAGTTCTCAGCTCTGAATGAAAAGCAATCCTCAGGCTTACAGTCAACAGAAAGATCAAAACAGAAGCCAATCATTCGGAAAGAGAATAATTACAATATAGCGCTGCCTTGCTCCAGAAGGAGGGCTGGTAAACTCGCCTGAGATTCAGCTTGGATATTTAATAAATACTTCTTATTGATCTCAGTTTAAAAAAAAAACTTGCACTATTGCAAGGAATCCTGGGGCACACATCTGGAAAAATATGGCATGCTCAGGGTAGGTCTATTTATGGCTACTAGTCATGATGGCTTTGTGCTACAGTACTGGTACTTCCAGGTGCAGCAGCCTGGGGCTGCCCAACAATGAGACCTCCTGTTCATATGCAGTGGCACCTTTAGAGGAGTAGTGAATGGATGAGCCTCTAGTGCATCTATTCACCATGCTCTTCAAACTACCACTCCAGTGGTAGCCTGAGCAGAGGTGACAGCGAGTGGCAAATGCCATGGCCATGGAGAGGTACACACAGAGGCGGATCTACAGAAAGGGCAAAGCTCTAAGTGTTGCAAGGAGCCTTACCCTGTCATGTAAGTCCCTCCTCTCCCTTGCTGCTGTAGCCAGTAAGCAACACCAAGATGTTGCTTTTCCCTGTGAGGATTGGCTAAAATGGTGCAGGAGAGGAGTGATTTCCACTGCAAGGTAAGGCTTCTTGCAAAACTTAGAGCTTTGCCCTCCCTTAGATCTGCCTCTGGGTACACACCATCCTTCTCAGCAGGTCTCTGAATACCAGTTGCAGGGAAGCAGTGGTGGAAGAGAAGTTTGCTTTCTAGTATGCTTGTGGACTTCCCAGAGGCAGCCAGTGGGCCACTGGATCCAGTCTGATCCTTTCTTATGCTAAATGTTCTTATATTCATAAATTTGGCCAGCCCTTCACTTGCTGTAGTAGAGCTCATATTTGACACACTGTTTGCCTATTGTTTTGTGGCTATTTCACTGGTATTTGCACTTTATGACAAAAAAAACAGGACAGGACATGTTTTGGACATTTTTCTGAAAGAGAGTGTCATTTTCACAAGGGCAGGATTATTTGAGTGGTTAGATTGCATATTCACATCGTAACCAAAGTGTGCAAAGTTTCCTATTCAGGGCGCTGACGAGCTTTCACTTGGAGTATGTACCTGGTTAATAAAGTGCTGCTAACCCATTGCAAATGTGTACTGTTGCTCTTCCTCAAAGTGCTGATGAAAGGCATGCGATGATGTGCTATTGCACAGAGGACCAAGACTTTTGAGCATCCTTTTCCCATTCCAGGCAGTTTGCTTAATTCTGCAACATCTTACACAAGAAGTAACCACTTTTTTTACCCTACCCTATGTCTGCAGTTACAGTTTGGAGATGTTTTGCTTTCGGGGGTCACTTATTCATAGCATCCAATATGAGACATTCATTGCCTTAAGCTCAGTATCAGGGTCCAAGCTGGGGAAAGGGTGAAGAAGGCAGAAATTTGAACCACGGAGGAAATGGCAATGGGATCATGGAGGTGGCAGAAGGCAGGTCTTTCTGGCAGGTTAGACGAAGCATGAGACAACAGGAGCTGGAATTAAAACACTCCTAGCCTGGAGCATTGATGATTGCTTTGAAACAAGGGCCTAAGGCAGATGTAAGATCCTACTCAGGAGTAGGGAGGTGGGAACATAAAATGGGAATGGCTGGGAAGGCTGCTTATAAGTGGCAGAAGGAGGGGAGAAGCTAAGAAGGAAGAATATCCTCACCTGCAGTTAGAGCAAGCCTAGAAACAAGGAGCAGAAGAAATGCGGGGTTTGTCAATTCTCTCCTTCTGAGGCTTGTGGCAACCAGTTGAGATGGGCCAGAATTAGCTGGGGGGGGGAGTGCAAGAGTGTACTATCCTGCACATAACAGTATATCTACTTTTTCCATGAAAGTAGAATTGGTTTTTGTTTACTGTCAAGTAGTCTCATTATTGATTGATCTATGTTATTTGAGGCACTGGAGAACACCACATTTGACAACTCTGCTGGCCCAGTTTCAGCTTGTCTGTCTTTCATCCTGAAGTGGTTCTAATGAACAGCTCAATTAAACATTATGTTGCTGCATTCCAAAACCAGCATATTACAGCCAATAGTTTTGCAAGATTTGTAGTGCAGGGCTTTATTTGCCAACTCAGCTTTTTAGATGTACAGAATTTTGATCATTTCATCCCGTGCAAGATGTCTATGGCTTTAATCAACATCTGAAAACACATGTAAGCAGTTCCTGATGAATGTTGCCAAATCATGCCACTGGGTCATCGTCATAACAATAAAACCCTCTTTTTTCCTGTTGAAACCATTAGTTTTGGCACCAATATTTTCAAAATGCAGTGGGCGGCACTAAAACAAACCTAATTAAATCCCAGTGGGATTCCTATTGCCACCCTTTTCAGCCCAGTGTCTCTGGGCTCTTTCTATTCCTTTTTCTATTCAGTCTCCCCGCAAGCTAAGAACATCTGGGGAATTTCCGCTCTTGGTGTTTTACGTTCAATAAATTAAATGATTAAATAAATGATAATTTAAAATGATTTCCTTTTGATAATTTAAATGATTCTCTGCTGTGGTGACATACTGTAGTAGTATAGTGCAAAATTCTTTCCAGGAAGACCCACAGGACCACAACAGAATTTTGGTGGCAGGTGAGATCTTTTTCAGCAGTTGTTTACAGTCCACTTTAACAACTTCCCTCTGTTATTTTAATGTAGTTGTTTATAATGAATCCATACTCATGGCATGGACTGCATTTACAGGCCGATCCTATTAGGCGGAACAAGTGTTCTGCCAGTGTAGAATGCCTGAGAGCAGTCATGAGCAACACTCTAACAGTATGCAGAGGGGTACACTCAGTGATGTCATCTGGTAATGAAGAACAGGAACGCTGGGTGGGACTTACGCATGATTGGCTGCCCGTCCGTTCTGTTCCGCGGCTGCCCTGGCCTCGGCGGGGTGCCTGCTCACCGGGGGAGATGGGTGGGGGCGCACCGGGTGCCTGGGTGAGCAGCGGTGGGGAGCGCCAACCAGGGGCAGCCCCCCCCCCGAGGCCAGGGCAGCCGCGGAATGGAATGGACAGGCTGCCAATCACACGTAAGTCCCGCCCAGCATTCCCGTTCTTCATTACCAGATGACATCACTGGGTACACTGCTGGAGCACCAGTGGGAAGACTGGAGGCTTCCTGTGTGCATCAACAGATCTACAAAGATCTTGAGTCAGAGAGGATGGTGCACGTCTCTGTGCTGGCCTCTTTGACTCCAAGAATGGTCCAAACATACTCTATGGTGTCCCTTGTGCTGGCCAAACTGTGCTGGCCTAACTCCAGGTTAGGACTGCGTTCTACATTCAATGGGGTTTATTCCTAAGCAAGTGCATATAGAATTGCAGCCTAAAAGATACCACTGCCAGTGGCAGCCAGTGAAGTGGAGCAGGTGTGGTTAATTCAAGGTACAATGATGCAATGCAGTTTGCTTTACAAAGCATTGCAGGAAGGAGAGAAGGGGATATGAACCATTGCTTTTGGTTGCGGTAATGAATCAGCCATAATGTGTAATTCCACCCTGAGAAGAATAAATGGTTTGAAGAGTTATGACTTAAATCCCCACCACCATTTGACCGCCGAATTCAAGGGTTTCACCATGTGGCCAACTGTCACAATTCACGATAAGATAGCTCAGAAAATATTGGCTGACCGAGGAATTATCCAGCAGTTTAAATGAGTGGTTTATTGTTTTTACTCTGTTAGAGGGATAAGAGTCTGCAAATTAAGCATTCCCATGGATGCAGAGTTCTGTGAAGGGCACACCCTGTATCTTGCTGGCTTTAGAACTGCATGTTCCACACTGTTTGGAAATTGAATACTCTGCTGGATCTCTGGAGCTTTCGGGAAGAAAAGATATAACCATGATGGTCCATTTGCATTCAATTTGCATTTGAGGGAACGTTCTGCATGTTCCTCCCTTTTTAACAAGACCAGTTGCAAAGTTAGGACTGTGACTCTGCAAATGGATACTCTGGGTAGAATTGCCCAAGGAAGCAGAAAGGCTTTTTATGATGTCGACCACTGCCAAGAAATTTGGCAAGGTCTCCTGTGAGACCTGATTAACCAATAAGGCCCCTTTTGGTTTCTGACCAGCATGGAAAAAAGTGGGAAAGATGAAAGACTTCAAAAATTGCACGATGGTCAAATTGTGGTTTTGGCAGAAGAAAGGAAAGGTGGGGTGTGGAGATGTGGATGCACTGATATCCCTGGCATCTCCTGTGCTATTGTTCACCAAGAAGGACTCTGTGGCCAAGCTGAAGTTACGATGGCCAAGCTGGTGCTGCCATGAATAACATGGGAAGACCATCTTTCCTTTCCCTGCAGCCCTAGGCCATCTGGAGACAGCAGAATCCAACCAAGTCAGGGCCTCTTGGTTCTCTCGTAAGTAGAGGTGCATGAAGAGGACGACTGCTCCACAGCGTAAGAAACACAAGTTTGCAGCGGAATGGAAATGCTTGCAAATACCCAGCAAAGGCACAGCTTATGTTAGGGCAGTGGTTCTAAACATTCTTATCTTGACTGGCTGCTCCCTTGACTTACCGGGCCATTGGCTGTGGCTCCCCAGTAGAGACACAATCCTTTAGGGTGGTGGGTTTTTCATGAGAATGTCTTGGTTCCCTGGCTGATTTCCACAGCTCCCCGGGGAGCCCTGGCCTGCAGTTTGGGAACCACTGCCTTAGGTGCTTGCCACTGAAAATTAACACTGCCAAGGTGCCTCTGAAAATTTCTGCCACTCCCAACATTTATCATCTATCCTTTGGCTGCAAGTTCAGCAGCATTATTTATAGCATTGTTTACAGCCAGCCATCGCTGCTGACTTATGTAGTAGTGTGGCCTCCCAGAGTTGATAAGGGGCTTCCTGGCCATGCCTGTGGAAACCACAGGACATTGATGCAGTATGCATCAGCCTGCAGTCCAGGACCACAGCACTGGCCTTTGCAATTCTGGGAGAAGCTACGCAACGTGTTTTTGGGGAAAACATGAATCCAGAAACAGCAAGTCAGCGGAAAAAGGGTAGAAGTGGGCTTATTTTGGTTTATTTGCCCAAATAGTTCTATTTTGTTTTATTTAGCGAAATTCATGTTATATTGTGATATTTTGCAGTTGTCATTTTCACACACTTCTACTCGTAAGGAACTTCCTCAGGACTAGAAGCAAAGTAATTATGCTCGGAGAGGCAAACACTAAAACAGCTGCTACATTTCATTCCCACCCAAGGATTTTAGCTATGTTTCTTTAGCCAAGAAGCAAGAGGGAGTATGAAGTCTAGTAGTGTTGTCTTTGCAATAACGTCTCGACAAGGACCTATACTACACTGTGATGCCATCAGATTTGGAATACTGTGAACAGTCACTAGTGCTTCAATTAGGTGGAAGTATAGGGGGGCCCTTAATGAAATCCACAAACCCCACTACCTAGTTCTCTTCGAGTTTGGCTAAATTACAACCTCCTGTAGTCTTCTAAATACAGTAGCAAGGGGTGCCATCACAAAAGACCAAGACCTTTCTGGCTGCCTACAGTTCAAGCACTGTATATTGCAATCTCTTGTAATGGAATGAAAATGTTTTTTTTTTTTCTATTTTCTGTTTGGTTGTGTCACACTGCTGTAAAATTGTTTCTTTCCTTAAGTATCGGAGACAGTCAGTTTCAGCTCCAAAGAGTCATTTTGAGTTCAGCACCAAGAAGGAGGTTTAAAAAAGTTAAGACTGGAAAACAGAAAACCTGGGCTCTGGTCAAACAGAAATTTAAGGATCTGGAAAATTGAATCTTGTTACTGTCTTTTGGATTGGTCATAATGTTGGAATAGGCTTTAGTATTAAGACTATATAAGACAGAATGGGCCAGAGTGAAAATAGCAGGCTAGAGAGAAAAGAAAGAGGAGCCAGCCGAGAATGTTCTGGAGAGGCTGCAGGAGAAAGGCAAGAAGATAGATTAATCCAATGGTTCTCAAACTCAGGGGAGTAGCTAAAGAAGTGCAAGAGGGTGCAACTGCATGGAGAAACAAGCCTTAGGGGGCAACGAGCTGAGCTTGACACTAGTGGCCAAAACTGTGAAAACCTTAGTATGTATGAATAATACTGTCACATTATATACAGCGGTGTTATACTGCCAGAACGCTGGGTGGGACATCCGGGTGATCGACAGCCTGCCCGTTGTGTTCCGGAGCATTACGCTGTTTGTGTAACCAATTACGCTGCTGGCGTACGTTACACAAACGGCGTAATGCTGCGGAATGCGACGGGCAGGCTGTCAATCACCCGAATGTCCCACCCAGCATTCCGGCAGCATAACAACGCTGGTTATATACCATTGATGTGGAATTTAATGCAGAATGCAATGAAACCGTTGAAGAGGGTATTCAAGTGTCTAGTATGAACCTGTCTTGTTTAATGGACTATATGAGCTTCAGAAGCTGCAAGCTTTGGGCGGGAATGCCACCCTTGCAGTGTAGCACAGAAACCAGCAAATAATGAATGTTTTGGCTACAGTAAAAAGCGGCCAGCAGCAAATCTTGGTGGGAAACACTTCTTGGCTGGAGTCCAACTGTTGGCAGCCTCGCAAATGTGGCTCTGTACCCCACTGTGGTAATTATGGCCCTCCAGGTAACACTTGCATTGCTATACTCAATGGTCAGATGGAGGTATACCCAGATGCGCATAATACAGGACTTGGAAAGGGGAAGGTTAGACCAGGATGTGATGGGAACAGGTATACACCCCACCAAAGGAGGATTGTTGTGGACACCCTCCCTTTCCCAAACACATGTACAGACCTAACTCCATTTTGGATTTCATCCTGGGAGTTATGAGGTGCTATCCTGCAAAGGGGAGGTCACATAGGTGATCCTCGGGGGGAGGGGAGGGATAGCACAAGATAAGAGTTGGTGCCAGAGACATCTGTAAGTCTCCTTTCCCCTCAGGGTCTTGAAATGCATACCTGGTCCCTGAAAAAAGGTGTATACAATGACAAGTCCTGTCTGAAATTAAATCAAGTTCTTATCTGCCCAGGAGCAGACCTCTTGAGGTCATCCATAGGGACCCCTGACAACAAAACAAACCAGAGTAATATTTTTACTCTATCAAACGTTATGGCCACCCCACCCCCCAAAATGGAAATACAACTGTCATGTAAAAATCATGGTTTGTTAAAATCACAGTTTTTAGGAATAATACTGTCATGTTCTATATCATTGATGTGGAATTTCCTGCAGAATGCAATGAAACAAATCAGAGTGTAATAGCTTCATTCTATCAAACGTTATGGCCAAAACACCAAGAAAATGAAAATGCAACTGTGATGTCACTTCCTGACATGATGCCACTTCCGGGGCATCATTTTGCCCTCTGCACTGGGCTGGGCTACGCTTTCATTAGCCACGCCAGTGCTCAAAATCTTTAGCACTGGGATTCACTTTTTAAAATGAGGCTCTATCAGATGTCTACAAGACTTTAAAAAATGACCTAGAAAGTAATATTTTATTATTTGCAAAAAATAAATCCATTTCTTGTAATGAGGAAGCCCTAATGAATGGCCTCAAGGCTTAGTTATGGGACCCAACCTTCACCTGCCCCCCACAGCCTCTCATTGACAGACTTGGGAAAAAAACAGCAGCTACCTCATTTTTAATAGCCTCAGGGCATGAAGCAGTTAGTTATCTGATCTTTCCATCACCATGCTTTCATTTGGAGGCTCTGTGGGACCAAGCAGAAATTGGGGCCTGACCCACAGTTTGAGAGCACAATCCTATACCTGCGCTGTGCTCTCGCGCCGGTCCAGCAGTGTCGCGAACGTGCCGTCAAGCGCATCAGCATCAGCAGTATGGCGGTGGACCGGCACAAGCAGCAGTGCTAATGCTCAGGCACTGCCGCAACCATCAGCAGCGCCGGCCTTGCACTGGTTGAGTGTCAGCGGTGCACAGTTGGCGCAGGGCCTCCACGAGGGCGTGCCAGAGGCGTTCCAGGGGGCGTGCCGGGGGCGTAACTGGGCGGTGTAGTGGGCGGTGATGGGGCGGTGACACAGGACGGCTGTAGTGCCAAATCCTAAACCTCATCCCCGGCCAGGGTGGCCCCAATTTGGGCCGCTCCTGTGCAAGTTGACCTGCGCCTGCAAAACTGCAGGTGCAGATCTGAGCAGGCCCATAGGGATGACTGGGGCTTACGTGGGTACAAGGGGAAAACCTCCCCTTGTCTTGCACGTTGCTGCTGCTGCTGCCTCCTAATGGGCTTTGGGATACAGCCCTGCTATGTCGGCCTTACTATGTCAGCCTTACTTAGGATTGGGCTGCCAGAAACACTGGACTAATGAATAGAAGAACTCAAATGATCTAGAAGAAATAGTTTTGCTTTTGAGTTGGATGCCCCTTTTATTTTTATTCTCCAACTTGTTCTCCAACTGGTTTATTCTCCAACTGGTTATTGTAAAACTTGTTTCACACTTATGCTGCAAATATGTTTTTTATTTATGCTTTTTTCAAAATTTTAATAAAAACCTAACTTGGTGGTTTAATCAGGTTGGGTTGCAATCCTAGGAGAAAGCCCCATTCACTATAGTAAGACACTTCTGAGTAGACATGCCTAGGCTGCTCGCAGTAGCGCCAACTCCATGGGTGCTGGTACACTGTCAGCACCCACAATAATTTGCAATGGGTGGTTCTGCAATCTCTATTCTGCGTGTTAATTTGCTGGTGATGGTGTGAGTTTGAGTCTTCATTGCTTCCTAGTTCCTTAACTTGCTGCTGTATATGTTGCTGGCTTGATGCAATCCAGGAAGTTTTCCTCTTCCCCCCCTTCTGTTCCGTAAAAACTTATTGCTGCTAATGTGAGGTTTGAATCTGCTTTAATCAAAAAACGTTTCCTTTCCCCCCCATTGGCTCAAAGATCCCTATACCCTGTGAGATATATACCCTGAGAGCTGGGTTTTGATAAGACTCAGCAGGAGATTCCCCCTCCCCCACACACACACTGATGAACCTCCATTTTTTTAATAGTGGTTTGGATTGTCGATCTTTCCTTCCATTTTTTGAATGTGCTTAGACTGGTTTGTAAAAGAGGATTGGACAGATTTCTGGAGGAAAAGTATATTACAGGTTATAAGCTGTGATGGGTGTTCTGATGATGTTTCTGATCTGTGTCTTTATTTTTCAAAAAGATCCTTGTGTTCCTGCAAATAAATTTTCCAGTGCAGTGTACATGGGTTGTTCTTGTGAGAAGTTATTGTTTGTGATATAGTCTATCAGTGGTTATTGTCCAATATCCATGATGGCTATATTGAACCTCCTGATGCAGGGGCAGTATGTCACTGAGTACTATGTGCGGGGGAGTACTATGTGTAGGGGCGGTTCATCCACTGCTTTTTGAAAAATAGTCACTGCGTTTATTTTCTGTCCATTATTATTATTCATTTCATGACATGACTATTACTGTCTCTCAGCCTGACCTGTTTAAATTTTTAGAAAACAGATATAGGATGTGATATCTCTGTCTCAGAAGGGTTCATACTGGTAGGGCTTATACTGTGTGTCATAGGTTCACCATCACTGGCCTAGAAGGACTGACAATATTGAGGGCTGGAAAAGGAGATGGGGGGCAGAAAAGATGCATATACTATCTATCTTCAGAATAAATGTGATCTTCACGTACATTTAGATTATGCATATGATCTATGTAATTTAATTTAAAGGAGCTACTTTACTGCTGTGTGGGCATGGCCATGTCATGTCAGGGGGCGTGGCCACATTACACCAGGGGCGTGGCTACTTCACATCAGGGGGTGTGGCTACAGGCACCCCCAATGTTAAAGTCAGCTCCCCTGGCTGCTCGTCTTTTTGTTCCTCCACATCTAATGCTATCTTACTCCACTCTGTGGAAACAAACTGGCTGGGTTACAAAGTAAATCTCAAAGGCTGAAGTAATGGGCTGCTTCTAACTATGGTATCTTTTAACAGTTTTATTGCCTGTTCTCACAGCACTCCTGTCACTGACACCATCACTACTTCCATTTTTCACACTGAGGAACCTGGCTTAAAAATAGACTCATCCATGTGCACCCACTAAATTTGTCAGTGAGGGTTTTAAGCCCAAGACCCTACATTTTTCTTTGCAGTTTTTTTTAAGTGGTGCATGCAGTCAAAGAAGCAGGACACACCACACGTGTCAGCCAAAGCTCCTTGAAGAATTTGCAGGATTAAAAATAAAAATGAAGACTTCTTGGAGAAACTGCAGTAGAGAAAATTTACTGTATATGGTCTTTTATAAAGTATAGTCATAGTCAACCATAAACTCCCAAGTACTGCAAATAGTGTAGCATTGTGGCAAATCAGGATCTTGACTTTGGCTTGGATTCATGAGGTGGCCTTCAGCAAGCCACTCTGTTTCAGCCTCAGTCTCTCATCTGAAATAATTAAGCTGACCCTCCTTTCCAAGTTTGTAAAGGTAACTGCAAGATAATGTTTATAAAACACTTTGAGCACTGAAAGCGGCTACGTAGCATAAGGGCTAAGTAGCATTACATATGAGATGCTGCTGTTTGTTCTTTCCTTTACATCATCAATCAGTATTTCTTTATAATCTATATATTATTTTTATAGTATTTATTTATTGCTAAATAGAAAGATTGGTTGGTAAGAGGACTGATTCCGCAAACTGGAATGATGTTGCAACACAAGTATTAGTGATGTGGAGCATTCTGTCCAGCTGGGAACGCGCATGCGTGCACGCATACGCACGCATGCACGCACATACATACACATTGCATTTGTCACCATGATATTCCCAAGGGAAGAAGCAGTAGGCTATTCAGTGCAGCAGCAGCATGGTTGATCCTAACTGCCCTTCTTTGGCTTCCGAGAAGTTGAGGAGGAGATCGTGTGCAGCAAATCGTCGTGCTCACTGCTTGCTCAGCAAAATAATTTGGCTGACATTGAGCAAGGCAGAGTGACTATAAGTAAACTAAAATGAAAAAGGTTGCATGAAAAGGAGCTCCTCTCTCCATTAGCAACTCAACTTGCATTTTAACAGGCAACGGAAATGGTAGGGTCCAACACTATGCGTTTTTGAAAACATCAAAAAAAATGCAGGTATGAATAGGAAAGAAATTAAAAGACAATATAAAGTTTACTCTGATGTACAGCAGTGGTTCTCAAACCTTGTAGCACTGAGACCTCGTTTTTAGAATGACGCTCTGTCCGGGACCCACCCAAAGTGATGTCATGGCCGGAAGTGCCATCACTGTGGTGCCAGAGAATGCAGCAATAAGTTGGGTTATTTCTCAGCCATTTTTCCAATATCATAGTGAATCAGAAAGAAAAAAAGCCTATTAAAACCTTGACACAAGCAAAACAATCACACAGCCCTTTCCAGCGTCCCATCTTCCCATCTTTTCAATGTTGGCTGCATTAGGTGCTACATGATCCACCTGAAATTGGCTCGTGACCCCCCCCCTCCAGTGGATCCCAACCCACAGTATGAGAAACACTGATATAAAGTCTTGCACAGATAGTACAAGCCAGCCCTAGGTACCTAGTTAAGCCAGTTTAACAAGGAACGTTGCAATTCATATAGCCTAGGCTTCTCCAGTTCTCATTCAACAGTATCCCAGAAATGGGTAGAGGGGTAACCTCTGTGATCCTGACCCAATCAACCTTTAAGGTTTGAACCAATTTTAGGCTGCAGTTCTGTAATACCTGAGTGTAAGTGCCACTGAATTCAATGGAGCTTACATCAATGGTGAGGTAAAATCCTCACCTTATTTCTTTGTCTGCTTAACAGCAACAAATATATGGAATGTGCTTTCCTGAAGTTCTCACACAGGCATAACACAGCACGAGCTGTCACCCTTGTCCATGGGATCTCACGTTCCTGCCAAGTTCAGGTTTTCTTGCCAAACACCTGTTTTTCCTTTTACACTATTTTAACAACTGAGAGCTATTTGGACCTCTAGACCCAGATATTGTATATGTTCCCAGAGTAAAACAGAGACTTTCGTGAAGTTACAAACCCACTCAGCTCTTTAAAACGTGACTTTCTTCTGAGAGCCTTATAAATCCTTCCATCAGAACACAATGGTGGTTATATGAACAGGTAATAAAGAGGTCTTGCTTCGATGGCAGTGGGGTTTCAGAAGCCTTTGCAGAAAGGTATTTATTTCCTGCAGGCATTCAATGGACAAAAAGTGTTTGATAATTTTTTGAAAGCAGTTCAGCCCCTGCACAAATCTTATCTGCAATCAGGGTCATTTATTATCAGGGAATGGGATATCTGCCAACACATCTGCGGCCAGGAGCTCAACTCCCACATGCAGATTCTATCAAAACTATCTTCTTTTTTGTGTGTGATTTGGACTGAGTTTGAACACACTGAGCCAAGTCTTTTACCAGCTTTGACCTTCCCCCCACCCCAACACTAGCTGACACATCAGCTGAATCGCCAAACAACCAAGTGGCCTGAACTTTCACTATCTCACATCCATTGGGATTGAAGGGCAGTTCAACAACAATAAAGAAAGCTCTTTCCTAAAAAACACTGGCATTAGGACAGAGATTGAAAAGCATCATTACAAAACACAGAGTGGATGCTTACTATTTCCAGTAAAAGAAAACGCAGTGTTTACTATACAATGCGGGAACACTATGAAGGAAGTAGGGGGCAAGGGAAGAGTCAAAGAAGCAGCAGCCTAACACAAATGAGAATATCTGTCACCTGGGATCTGGTAGTAGTGCTAGAACTCCATGCTTCAGTTCCTGCACATGGCCACATCTTGCAATGTACTTTTCTGACATCCTCACTGGTATAGCTGCTAGTCTGTTTCATCCTGCCTATTCTGTGTGGGTTCGTGATTGTGTGCAGAAAGTCCAGATTCAATTCCTGGCTTCTTCAGTCAAGCTGGGGAAAGCCCCCCATCTGAAATGCTGGAGAGCCACTGCCAAACAGTCTAGATGACAATACTGCTTGAGATAGATGGACCAACGGTCTGACTGAGTGTATAAGGCAACTTCATGAACTCATAGAGATTCCCACATCTTCAGATTAGCACATTAGTTATAATGCATAGTTGCATTCTCTTCTGCATGTTATAGCAATGCACTTTGCCCTGTAATCAGCAATGCCAGTTTCTACTCAACTGTGTAATTTGAAAACCCCAGAGTGTGAGAGAGAAGGGCATTACCCACACCTTCTATAATGGAGTATCTGTATGAAACACGGTTTGTATTCATTCTGCCAAAATATTTTATGATGTATACATATTCTTTACCAAGAGAAGTGATGCTCAAAACAGTTAAGAAATACTATGACTATTAGAATTTCTTCTGGGAATGTTATGCAACCTCAAAATGCAACAACATCATGGATCATCACACAGCCAGCCCCATAAAGGGCCATGATTCACAATTTCCAGGAGCTGAATAACAGACCGACAACACATAAAACAGAAACCATATGGGCCTTGCAGTTCTCATGAGAGCAGGCATTTCCCTGTGCAACCACCACTGTATGTGAAAACAAAACAGAATTATACAGAAATGGGCCTGTACTGATAAGAGGGATAGTTCTGGGTGACATCCCCCCCAAAGAGTAATGCACGAGGGTCCAGACCTGCATTTCCAGTTTTAATTTTTTTATATCTTTGCATTATAGGATCCTAAGTGAACCTACCTGCAAGTAAGCACCACTGAAAAAAAAAATGAGGCTTACTTTTGGGTAAACATGTGTAGGATTGTGATGTAAGAGACTGTGTCATGAACGAATCAGGAAGACTCTTGTCTAACAGGCCAGTCCTAATCCATGTGCAGTGATGGAGTGGTGCTGGTGTGGCTTCCAATGTAGCCCATGGAGGATTTTTGGGCATTGGAGTCCTCCTTGGGGTAAAGAACCATTCGTTCCCTTGACTCAGCAGCCACCGAGGATCATCTCAGACCTGCGCCAGCTCAATTGCTAGTCCAGGTCCATGTTGACCCAGGGAGGCAGGTCAGGCCCAGGAAGGGGGTCAGGATTTGGCATGCGCTGGCACTGCTGAGCCAACTCCGTTCTGGGCCTGATCCACCCTCCTCCCTGCCCCCATCATGGTACACATTTGGCTGTACACGGGTGGGCTGGAGGCCACTCCAGCCTCCCTGCCAGCAGCTTGGCAGTAGGCACCAACAAAGGCTACTTTGTGACTGCCATAAAGCAGCCTCTGCCAGCACAAGGGGCAGTATGCTGGCACCCGGCCAGCACAGAATTGAACTGTAAAGCTTGCCTTTGCCGTAAACTCACCAGGTGGCCTTGGGCAAGGCGCTGTGTGTGAGGCTCTGGGATCAGCCTCAGTCCCCCAGTCTGCAACATGGGGACAATAATACTGACCTACTTTACAAAGTTATTGTAATGATTGCAACAGGATTGAACAGTTGTGCAGAATGGTGGTATATGCCCCTGCTAACTGGGCAAGAGGCACTTTTCAAGTGGTGTTCCTCTTATATTGAGCCGGGGGGAGCGGGAGTAATTGTCCCTATTTACCCCTGCACAGTGTCTTTTCTTGTGGCTGTTGCTGCTGGTGGTTTGCATTTATTTATTTATTTTAGATTGTGAGCCCTTTTGGGATAGGGAGCTATTTAACTTAATTATTATTTGCCTGTAAACTGCTTTATGAACTTCGTGTTGAAAAGCGGTATATATAATTGTTGGTTGATTGATTTATGTACATTTAGTAAGTAAATAAATAATGTGAAATGTTAAAATACTCAAAAATGTTATCCAGATGCTTATTATTGTTATTAAAATAACAGGAATAAGTCATATAATAATTACCCCTGTGAAATATGCTGGTCAGGATCCATAGAGCTACTTTAAACTATAACAAGGGTTTGAGAATACCCAGGGGGTTCCCACATAATGCATGAATGAAGACTGGCTTTCCAAAAGCACAGCTCCCCTTAGATATATGGGACTAGTTGCACAGTTTCTGTGATGCACTTACATTAGGATTAACTATTTTCCTTTCCTCTCTTCATATTTTAGGCACGTCCAAAAGGAGAAGGCCTGACACCATACCAGGGTAAAAAACGCTGTTTTGGGGAATACAAATGTCCAAAATGTAAGAGAAAATGGATGAGCGGAAATTCCTGGGCCAACATGGGACAAGAATGTATCAAGTGCCACATTAACGTCTATCCTCACAAACAGGTAGGGCTGATGCAGAGGCATCTTTGAATAGTTAAATACATACAGAAAGAGAAGTGGACTGTTGAGCCAATATTCCATTCAGAATGGCCAGACTGTAACATTTCATGACTACAGACTCCTGGTAAGACGACTTAGAAGATTTTTGCCAGTTTTGTAGTCCAGTAACACTTATTTCCACAAGCTCTGCAGTAATTTTGTTACACAGTGTATATGTTAGTATCTGAGTATACACAATCTGCAAAAATTTCTAAAAAGAGCCTCTTCAACTCTCATGACCTTCTTCTGGAAATTTTTAAAAATAGTTTCTAAGGGCACAATCCTAAACTGAGTTAGGCCGGCATAAGGTAAGCCAGCAAAGTTTGGCCAGCACAAGGGACACCATAAATTATGTTCGGACCACTCTCAGAGTCGGATGTGAGCCATCCTCCCTGACTCCGAGAGTGGTCCAAAAACGCTTTATGGTGGCCCTTGTGCTGGCCAAACTTTGCTGGCTTAGCTTATGCCGGCCTAACTTCAGTTTAGAATAGCGCTCTAAATCACTTTTCTACTTTAAATAGTCTTTATACTTTTTTTCTTGTATGTTTGTTTAAAAAAACATTTTACTGATCTGATAAATTTAGGACCAAACTTAGGGCGCAATCTTAAGCAGCGCTGGACTGGCGAGGCCGATGGGCCAGCACCATATCCAGCACTGCTTAGAAGGGGCTGAAGCCCCCCCCCCACACACACACAGCAAGGGAGTGTGCACTCCCTTACAGTAGGGGAAGCTCCAGCCTCCCCTATGTGCTCCTCGAATCTGCGCCCACGAAAGAGTGGGCGCAGACTCTAGGAGACCGCGCAGCCCGAATCAGGGCCTCATGGCCTCACTGATGAGCTTAGGATGTGGCCATACAGCCACCCCCAAGCCTGCCCAAGTCCCGCCCCGCCTCCCCCCCTCCCCTCAATCCCTGCACTGCTTCCACACTGAGCCTTTCTTGCGCTGACCGAAGCCGGCTGGCGCAGCAGTGCCTGCAGTGCCAGTCCTGCTGCTCTAGCGCCGACACAGGAGTGCTGATCGGAGCTCCCGCATCAATGCTAGGGCCATCATGCCGACGCTTTGACGTAGCGTCGGCGTGACGGGCAGTGCAGGATTGCGCTGCCCATTGTTAATTTAAATACTGCACATGGGACCCATTTCCCCCCATACCGTTTTCCTGTTGAATCACACAGATACCTAAAACTGCTATTTACTGTAGTGTTTCATCTTCCTTCATTCAGTCTAATTGGGATTTAAGTAATCCCAATGTTCTTTTAGCAAAACCCTCCATTAAGTGCACATACATATACAAGAGCAAGTTGAAACAGCATGGAACAAACAATCCTTTTACTATAACTGAATGCATCAAGTATGAAATTGCACAGATTAGGAAGATGACCCTACATGACAGATGACCTTACATACATAGGAGGATTAAGATAGGAGACTTTTTTTCTGTTCTTAATTTAATTCACTTCATTGTTCTGGTCAACGTAACTCTGCTCTATACAATTGCTTAGCCTATACATAAGGGAAAAAGGTGGTTTCCCCCAGATTTCATGATTTGAAAAGCAGAAAGTGATGCTATGTGTTTTCATTTTCATTCCAAGGTCTCATTTTTAGTGATTTTAAATGCTTTTAAAGTGTACTAGGTAGGTGATATAATGTCAGCAGATGCAGCCACCATATTATTTCTACTTGGAAAAGTAATCTATTTTAATTGTTTGAAAATACCTTAAACACCCAAATGTGGCGTTTAATATTTTTATTCAGAAGTTTTCATACCAAAAAGGCGATATGCATTTTGCTTTTATGTTGTTGTTTTTTAACAAACAGCCCTACCTATACCCTACCCTTTCCCATTACCCATGTTTTACCCCATTCCTGCTCAAACAAGACTATTCTTGGCTGTATTGTGGGAAGCAAACCAATTAGGATCAACATGACCAATGCTGAGTAGCTTTTAGTGTCAATCAACTGCAAATATACCTGGAGTAGTAAAATAATGCCATATTTTTTAGCTTTGATCTAACCCTGTCCATGTTTTATTGTGTGCAATCAGGATGGAGAACAGAATCTCCCATCAGGAGATTCTGCATTTATTAGGTTAAGTGGCAACAAGATGAGCATTGTGTACAAACCCACACTAGCTGCATATTTCTTGGGCTGGAGCATTTGACTGATGAACTAATCTGTGTGGGGCTCTAATTAAAAACAAGTATTACCAGAAATGTGTAATACTCGAGAAATCATTTATGGACAGAAAATGTGGGAGGTATCTGTGGCGGTCCTATAGGAAATGCCACCAGGGGGCACATCCTGCCAGCTGCCGCCCCAATTCAGCGGTAATTGCGGTGATGTCATCATGTTACCACAATTACTTGCCCAACCCGTTTTTTCCTTTTTTAAAATAAACTCAAACGAAGCCAGTTTCGTTCAGTTTTTTAAAAGGGGACGGCCAGCTGGAACAGCGCAGTTTCTCTGTCCACTTTACCCCTTTTTCGCTTTTTTCCCCCCTATGAATGGAATTAAGCCAGCTGATGGCTTTGTTCAGTTTTTAAGGGGGTAAATGGCCAGCGACAGCTAATGAGAGTGCGCTGCAGGGGGTACTGCTGCGAGGGGAGGGGATGGTACCATTCTCCATGGTGCCCTGAGGCATTTGCACCCCTTGACATGCATGCCCACATATGCCACTGGGCGGTACCTTACCTATTTCCCAAAGAGTTACACTTGCTTCAGTTGCAGTGAAGGCCCAAGAGGGTGCTTGGCTTACAAGGAATCCAGAAGATAGAGGATGGAAGATAAGACAGTGCCTTTAGAAAGCACATACAGTAAGACACAAAAAGTAAAGAGGTCGGTTGGAGGAGCAAAGCAAAGACCACTCCTAGCCACAGAAAATATTTCAGCAATCAGATGACGCTTTCAGATTAATTTAAAATAGGTCAAACTGAAAACCGATCCATTACAAATGAGACCGGAGGCTATGTGACTAGCAATTGATGATACGGTGCCAAAAATCCAGGATCCATTCCAAAGCACAGTCTCTACTCCTTGTGCTGGCAGTGACATTCTTGTGTCATTCTCCAAGATTATTGGGGTTCAAGGAAAGGGCTTTGGGAAGTGACTGAAAGCACACTGTCTCCTGGATAAAAGACATGATTCGTTAACCCTGGGCAGGGCCAGCCAACTGACGCAGTCACTTCAGGCAGCAGATTGTGGGGGGGGGGCATCTCTGCACACTGACTGGCCCTGGATTGGAAGAGGGGGACAGAGCAGAAGAGATGTAGAGGAGAGGAGAATGCATCCCGTTCTGGACTCCTGGACTGAAACAAGGGGAGCAGCATTGAGGGGAAACACCTTCTTGGTTATGACCCCTCCCCATGTGAAATTCCCTCCTGGGCAAATTATGATCAGCCTCCTCCTTGGACACTTTGTGATGGGGGGGGGGGGTCTGAGGACTTTTTAAAGATTTCTAACAGGTTTTGATGGTAGGGAGATATTTGATAGGTGGGGATATTTGGAGAGGACATATCACCATCTGATATTTTATGCTTTAGGTGAGGAGGGGGTGTGATGGGGTGGGGAGACTGTGGGAGGGCTAGGATTGGGCAGCGATGGTGCACACCAAATCCTTTCCCCCATTTTTGCTGCCTCCCCACTCCCTCTCTCTCCTTGGACTTGTGCTCATGGAATCACATGAAATAACTAGCGCAGGTCCAAGGATATCCACTGCGGGTCAAGAAGCTTATGCAGGAGTAAGGGGATTTAAATCCTCTTTCCCTGCTGAAGCCTCCTGATACCCCCCTCCAGCTGGATACAGCATGCCCATTTTTGGCATGGCTGCACCAGTGGGGGAGGATAGAATTGGGGCCTCAGCTCTTAGTATTTCAAAACTCTACATATTACAGAGACTGTTAAGGAAGCCTACATTCATCACAGTTTCTTAGAAATAACTGTAATATTTTGCAAGTGTTTACTTTGAAAGCCCATTTGTTGACACAAAATTCACTTAACAGCATCTGATTTCTCCAAGTAACATTTTAATTATTTTCCTTTAATTATTTTCCTGTACGTATGTACTACTTCTACCTAGTACACACATACACAAACATTACAGGCTTGATTTGCTCTGTCAGCTAAGTTGTGTATTTGATAAGGACCACTATGCATGCATCCAACAGTATACCTAGTTTTGTCCTTAGCCATTTTTTGCACCTCCCCCTGCTCAAATGGCATCCCTCCCTCTGTGGTGACAGCCATCTGAAGCAATTGCTTTACCTTGCTGCATTGCAAGACTAATCCTAAGAGCGTCCTCAGCATCACCCCAAATGATGTTTCCTGAAATCTGAAGAACCTTCGCATTCCCACCCTTTATGTTTATTTCCCTCATAGTGGGAGAATTTTGAAAATCTGAGGACAAAATCTTGAGCCAAAACCAGCAAATAAAAAGTTGTGTATGTTCATTTTGGTATTTTCCACTGGAAGGCTAATTATTTCCAAGTAAATAACCCAAGATTTTTCAAGACGTGACTCAAATTATGATGGAATAAGTGCAATGTGTTGACACTGTCGTGGTTTGGCAACTAATCCATTAATGAAGAGAAGAATTTGTGTTAGCAGCCTGCAAAAGCATGTGTGCTAATTAACAGTGTCCCTTTAACTAATGGTATCTTGCAATATAGTTACAGCCTGATCTTTCCTGTACACGTTTATTCAGAAGTAAGTTCTATCTCTCTTGGTTGTACCTAGTATTGAAACTTTAATTCCACAAATTAACAGGGCCCACCACACCCATGGTTTGAGGGAAGTTTCTATTTGATCTTTAACTCGTATTTTTTCACTTTATTTAGTTATACTTTTGTCTGCTCTTAACTGAAACAAGGTGTCTCGTTTCCAGAAGGCTTTTGTATCCAAATAGTTGCTTGTTGGCCTTTTTGCTTGACGTCACCGTGGGTCTGCCATGGAGCTGGCACATGTATCCATTTCCTTGGCATCCTTGGCAGCATCACCACCCAGATGCCAACCTCTGAATGGTCTTTTTTTCTCTCTCTCCCTCCGCTAGGAGAAGCATCAATGCCTGTGGCTGCTTCCTGGTTGGCCTCTTGTCAAGTTGCTTTTAAAAAAGGTTTTTTTTTTGGCTTTCACCCATGCTGTCTTTGTGATGACAGCTGCAGAACTGGGTGCAGACTCTGCCAGCTGGTAGCTGATCTGCTTTGCTAGATACCATTTTCTTGGCAGGCCGGGGGGGGGGGGCGGGTGGAGAACGGAGGCATGTGATTGTCCCTCGCAATGGAAATACTTCAGTGTGAAAATAAACTCTTCTCAAAATCTGAGACAGGTCACCCAAAAGGCAATTCTCTCATTATCAAGATCTTCTTCTTTGTGTTCTCAAAGGCCTGTTAAAATGGCCAATTTTGTCATCACCAAGCAAGCAGAAAAATAGTCTCTGCATGAAACGAAGATGCATTTATTTTTTAAATTATGTTTTATATACATATTTACATTTAATTTTAAATGTCAATGATTTAGTTTAGTTATGTGCCCCTCTTCCTTCAAGGAGCTCAGGGTGGTGTGCATGGCTCCTCCCACCTCCTTTTATCCTCAGATCAGCCCTGCGAGGTGGGTTAGGCAGAGAGGTGCGACTGATTCAATCACCAAGTAAGTTTCGTGGCAAGCATGGCCTTGAACCGGGGTGACTCTGAGCCATGTCCAGTGCTCTGACGCTTATACCACATTGACTTAGGAATCAAGTTTGAGCCACATTCCTGCATTACGGTGGGCATTTTTTGCACAAGAGGCTTACAGGAGGGTTGTCATTTTTGCTTGAATCAGTGCTTCCCAAACCTTTTTAGCACCTGGACCCATGTTTTATAAGGTACCCACCTAACTGTATGAGACTAAGGGCGCAATCCTAACCTGAAGTTAGGCCGGCACAGTTAGGCCAGTGAAGTTTGGCTGGCACAAGGGACACCACAAAGTATGTTTGGACCACTCTCGAAGTCAGAGAGGACAGCACACAAACATGCGCCATCCTCCCTGACTCAGAGAGTGGTCCACACGTGCTTTATAGTGGCCTTTGTGCTGGCCTAACTGTGCTGGCCTAACTAATTCCAAGGTAGTATTGTGCTCTAAAAAAAAGTCCACACAAGCCTTTGCTTTTATCTTTTTGCTATGGTGCGGGAGAGGAGTGCTCTCTGGATTGTTTGTTGAGCTTCATGTTCCTTGGATTGGGACCATTCTAGTGGTGTTCTGTTCCACTCATCCTAACCTTCAAAGTGGACCAAGGCACCTACCTACTCATGAGTAAACACACATATGCTGATTGCTGATCCATTTCAGTTTTCTTAGGGCTCAATGCATTTTCCTTGTCAGCTATAAGCTTATCAAGCTTTGCAACCAACCAGATATTGCATGGTGACCCACTGGTAGCTCCTGACCCACAGTTTGGTAACCACTGGCTTAAATGATAGCGGCCATAGACCTTAGCATATCCCTGAGATGCGTACCCCTAACACTAGCCCGGCTTCCTATCCTACCCTACTCCACCACCAGCCCTACAGTCCCTGTGAAGAGTGCTAGACCCAAGCCATAGTCTATCTCTTAATACAGCCTTTTTCTCACACTGGCTTTTGATTCCAGAAGTGATTAGGTAAAGCATTCTTTGGGAGAGGAGCTGCAGTGAAGTAAATGACAGACAAGGAAATCTAGCATTCTCTCTGACTGCAGAACTTGTTTAAAATCACAGCACACACACATCCCAATATGACTTGGTCAGATCTGGGTTTAAACACCTGCATCTGCTATCATCTTGGTTCGGTCCTTGATTCAAGGCCCAACAAGCCTGGCTCCAGTTCTCATGAACTAAATGTGCACTAGAATCCTCTGCAGTGCCCAGTGGTTCTACGGAGCACTTCCAGGCTGCCAGACTATACCCAGCAGCAGGGCTGGCCTTAGGCAACTTGCCCAATGTCAGGCCTGCACTGGGGTGGCGAGCAGAGTGCCTGCAGCCCGCACCTCGCTCTGTAGCTGATGCTCCAGCATGTTGCACGGAGAGTGTGGCGAGTGGAGCGTTGCTGCTGGATGGCCCTCCTGGCTGCCCCCGCGTCCAATTGGCTGCTGGGTGCCTTACCACTACCGCTCAATGTGGTGAGCAGGAGCATCCATGGGGGTGGGAGGGCCCCAGTTAAATGTTTTGCATTCGACCCCATAGCTCCTAAGGCCGGCCCTGTCCAGCAGATGAACTGACATAGAAAGGATCCATGAAGTACAGTAGTTTGGCAACTACTGCTTTAGATCATGGCCACGCTCTCACAACATATGCAAGCGACTTGCTAGTGATGCTGTGGTGAAATACTGGCTCAGCATGTGCGTTTGTAAATGAGTTGCTTCTGGACCTTGGGCCTTCAGCAACATCTTCTCAGAAGCATGCAGCTCAGCCCCTGCTTTGCAACCTCCAGCTGGCTCAGAGCAACCCGGTTTCCTGTGTTGGTACGTATCGGTCCTATGCAAGTATGTAGTAACGTGCTGCTGACAAAAACATTGCTGAAATCTAAAAGGCTTACAGGCCAATAACACTAAAATCAACCAATGCATGAGAAAAGCAAATCAGGGGAAGATATTGTTTCTGACTGTGATCCAAGAAACTCTTGGCTTTCCCCGATATCCTTTGCTCTCCTTCCAGGAAAAAATTATTCCCAAATTTTAGTATGAATTTGGTTTAAGCTGGTTTATTCAATAAACACAGGATTTCTCACTTGGTTCAGATCATAGCACCTTCTCCCCAGGAACCTTTGAGTGGCACATGGGCCAACGCTAGTGGTGTACAAAGAGTGTGGCTGGGAGGCACTCTTGTTCTCTGGTTCCAGGCCATAGGGGGGTGTCTAAGAGGCTGCCCCAAGATGGCAGCAGTAGGTGGGATCCTGGCTGCAGCCATGATTTGGCTGGTGCTGGCTGCAGCTACAAGAGAAGTGTGAGGAGAGCCGATCCACCAGTCTGAGTTGGATGTGGAGATGAAAAAAAAAAAAAAGGTGAGACCGAGGAAGGTTTCATGAGAGGCTACAATGCTGCAAGATGGGCATCTCTTCCACCGCCAGTCCCACCCCGCCTTGGCCCGCTCCTTCTCTCCCCCACCCAATTCCCCACACCCTCCCCATGCCTTCCTCATGCCCCCCAAAAGCAGCTGCGCTGCCCAGTGGGAGCATGTACCACTGGGTGGCGGCATGTCCTCCTTCCATCCGGTGGTGGGCCCAGCATGGACTGGTTGGCAGTAGGGCCTCCCGCGATGGTACAAGTGTGATTTACAGCACATTTGCAACATCTGGAGATGGCGCTGGGCCAATGCCAGTGGTGCTGGACAGACAGGATTGGGTTCACAAACCATTAGTTTTAGTTTCATTGGTTTTATACCATTAGTTTTAGTTTAGTTTCTTTCATAATTTTAGCTTTTCAGTTCAATATGCACAGCAATACAAGTATTTCAAATACAAGAGTAAGAAGGGTATTATTTCTGCTTAAATTTTATAATACAGTAGATCTTTCCTTTTCTCCTTAGGGCTTTTTTTCGCGGTTTGTTTCCATCTCTTACATGATGTGTAATTTCATACAGCATTTTTGTTTCATGATAGACATCTGGAGTGCCTGGGAATAAATAGCTGATTCCATCTCTGGATTATATCTTTTTAAAATAGTTTTATCTCTAGTAAAGATTTTAAATCTGCTGCAGGGAAGGTTTCTAAGGAAAGAGCAGGAAGGCTGCAATCTGAAATATTCTTGCTCCACCAGAACAAGAATGTTTAAGTACTGCAGCCAAGATCACAATCATAAATTTAGTTTTTTTTAAAAATGAAAAAGGCCCATGTTGCTCAAGGGGGCATTAAAGAAATGATTGCATGTAATAGCTATGATACTCCAGAACCCTATGAATTGGTCTGGCAGCAGTTCACTCCACTATAAGACTATGAAGGATTTGCAATTTTTACACCATCGGCAGCCTTCCAATTTCTCTCTGCAGTCTTCTCTCCATCACATGTCACCTTCCTCTTTCTCCTGATCTTCATCAGTCTCTCTCTTTCCACTTTTGTTTTTCAAAGTCTCTTTTCCCGATATGTATGCAATTGATTTCTTACTGCATGGAAAGCCATTTGACAGATTCTGATGATCTGTGCTATTATCAACAGTTAGAGGCACAGAGGGAAAAAATATTTGACAATTCTGTCTTTTTGCCAGATAAAATGGCAAGTCTTTCAAAATAGATTGTATTCAAAATAAACTGAACACGGTGAAGAAACAATGCCAAGGATAACATTGGAAAGCATATATTATATCTTAACTAGAAAAGTTTGTACTTACAAGAAAAAAATGTAGTGGCAGATGAAAATTGAGGAAAGGATGCCTGACACAAACAGTAAAATAGACACACCAGGAAAAAGAATGTTCAGAAAGAGCCATCAGACAAGCAGAAAAGTTGGATTAAATGATTTTTAAAAGGTGAGTAGTTGTACAGTATGTTAAATTGCAGAATCAAATAAAATCAAATTAGAATAACTTATCCTTGTGGACACAATCCAAAGGGTGCTTGTGCCAGCTTCTGGGTGTCGCAAGTGTGCTGTAAAGTACCTTTGCACCATTCTTGGAGTGAGGCTGGCCGGCGCATGGCTATATGCTAGCTTCCCTGTGCCCAGCCCCAGCCACGTGGATGAGAAGGTAAGGCTGGTGTCTGGAGGCCAGCACAAGGGCTTGGGAAGGGCGGAGCAAAGTGGAACAAGTTGGGTGGAAAGGCGGAACGGGGCGGGGCAGGCAGAGGATGGGCAGGTGGGCTGGGCTAGGTGTAGGCAGGATCTGGCATTTGAGCTGGAGCGTAACCCCCGTCAGAGTTGTGCTGCCAATTTCAGGATGCAGCTCTGAGTAGCCCCATTTGGGCCATTGTGTGTTACCCAGGGGAAGGGAAATGTTTTCCCCGTGCCCTGGGTTGTGCAGCAGCAAGTTGCAACCGCAGGCTGGATATGGGGCAAGGATGTCAGCCTGCCTGTTCCAGATCAGGGTTTGGATTGTGCCCTGCGTGGTATTCTGGAAAGAGTAGAAGGAAAACAGCATGTTGGTTTCATTACATCTGGAATAGGGTCTTCATTTTGATATATTCTCTATCCATTGTTTGGAGAGAAAAAAGGCAGGGAAAAGTTAAAATCAATACAAATCCATAGAAAACAATTATATGGGAGGGGGAGGGAGGGGGGAATACAGAACAAGATTTGGGCCTCAATATTTTGGCTTCAAGGTCAAGATAAAAATATATCTTAATTAGATTATATAACAGATTACAAAACTCAGAGCGCTGTTTGACAGAAACAGGAAATTAAATTTAATCTGTTACCCATTCAAAAGTTGTCAGTGTAAAATTATTAAAACCTATCGTTACAGCAGAGGCAAATAAGTAATGAAAAGGGATGTCCTTGCAAAATTGTTGTCTTTAAAGATCAAATGATTTTTAAATTAAATCATCAGAGGAAGTAAAGTAGTTTATCAAGCTGTTAAAGAGCCCTGTCGTTTTTCCAGCTGTAGCTTACAGCCATACCAAAACAGGCTGTGCTGTGTGCAAGATTGAGAGCCCCCCCCCATTGCTAATAGGTGTCCTTGTCTTTAGCAGCTACAATTCCGAGGAAACGAAGGAGGTGTGTTGGCTGCTTCTAGAGAGGATAGTATCTAGCTCAAGTCACCACCCCCTGCCTCTGACATGCCTCTCACCCTCTCCTAGTCTGCCCTGTTCTGTTGTCCCTCCACACGGTCCCACCCTTCTCGCCAATTCACTTTTGTTGGTGGGCTTTCCTCGCCCTACCACCATGCACAGGACCACTCTGGTCTCCCTGATGGCATTCCAGAAGCAAGTGGTTCTTGCACACTGCCAGAGCACCATTTGCAACAACCGTAAAGCAGCTATCGCTGACCAAACGCTAGCAGGTACTGTATAGGATTCAGTTTCAAGGAAACTAGATTGAAGAGCATTCTTCCTAGTTCTAGTACTCTATAAATGTCTAACAAAATGCATAGGTTTTGTGACAGTGTAACTATCTAGATAAGCAGTTCCCAAAGTTCTACTTGGACTTTGGGACCACGGTGTTTGTGGGGGTGGGCTGGAGGAGGGGGGCTGCCCCAACAGCAGCACAGCTATCATGATGCCACGGTGACCAAGGGGCATTTCAACCTATGGGTGTGTATGTTGTGCTGGCCTCCAGAAGGGTCCCACAGGGTTGCAGCCCCCTCTGAGCCTCCCTGCATCTGCACAGTGCTCCAATCACCTACTAGAGTCCACTTCCGGTTTTCAATCCAAAACCGCAAGCGGGCTGAATGATTGCAGCTCTGGGAAAACAATGTAAACAGTCTGATGAATGTAATTATTAGAGTTGTAGTTCAGATGATGTTTAACAACTTCACAATTAAAATATATTTACATTCTTCAGGACAATGCACGTTGGAGGTGTCATACATTAAACGCTGATTCCAGGGCTGGCCCTGCCATGAGACCAATTGAAAAAGTTGCTTCAGGCAGTGGCCTGAGCTAGGCAAGAAACTGGCAGGGAGTGTCCCATACCCCATGCCCACCTGGCACCTGTCCTGAATGTGTGCCTGCCTGTTGTATAGCCCCATCCTCTTCTTGTGCACTTAACTCACTGCAGACCATTAGAAGAATTGGTGGCGGTGCTGGACACCTGAAGTAAGATGAGCTGAAGGTCATCATTGCCAGTGGTGGTTTACCTCTACCTCCTACAATGTTCAGCACCACTACTGCTTCTTCTAGTGGTGATGGAAAGAA
Organism: Lerista edwardsae; assembly: GCA_029204185.1. Classification (NCBI taxonomy): domain Eukaryota; kingdom Metazoa; phylum Chordata; class Lepidosauria; order Squamata; family Scincidae; genus Lerista; species Lerista edwardsae. The sequence continues at coordinate 9,346 of JAJKFI010032298.1, read as the reverse complement.
TGCTGGAGGCTGAAGCATTCTCTCTACTGACCATTAGAAGAAGTGGCAGCAACCTTGGATGTTAGAAGGTGGAAAGCCCTCCCTGTTTCCCAAGCATGGAAGATGAGGATGGGTCTGCTAGGCAAGTCGCAAGAATAGATGGTGCACAGTTGTGGGGTGTGTGATACTGTGTGTCCGTGCATGCTACATGCATGCATATGTGCTGGCAGGAAGTGAATGGGTGGTGGAATTGGACTGTGGGTTCGGGCAGCAGCTCATCCAGGACCACCCATACTGATTTCCTATATACTGAGCAATATACTCTTATTCATTTATTTAATACCGTTATACCCCACCTTTCCCCCATAGTGTGTGCATACAAGGCAGCTCAAAAATTATAGCATTACAAAAATCATCATGATTGTTGACTTTTCAGACAATATTTTCTTACCTTCAGTTCGAAAAGTCATTCTTTGAAAAGTCAATTATGTGTGCCTTTGCCATCTGGAGAAATCAGTCTCTTCTGTAGAAGTGTCCATGCTGGTTCTTGGTGCAGAAGCCCTTGAGTGAGAACTAGCTCATGCTCATTCAAGCTCATGTTTTTGTATGCAACGTGAACATGTATTCAAAGTGAGCACTTCTGGCATTTTCCAGTAACATGCTAAAACTTAATACGCCAACACAGAAGAGCTTAGAAGTTTCTCTTCTAGCATTTTAGTATATTACTAGACAAACTAGCTCCTGATTTTGGGAGCCCTTGGCCAACCTGGCACAAGAAAGTACTCTGCTCACCAGAAGGATATAAATACACATCTGACGAGGAGCCAAAAAGAAAAGATAATACCTCAGATTCCCTTGAACCTTCATAAGGAATGCTGGTACAACCTCAGTCAGAGCAGGACCCAGTCAAAGTGAAGATGTTTGGTGGTGTAGCTAAGCTGATACCAGGGGGTATGTTGTCCCCCCCCCACATGGCAGAGTGGAAGTTTTCTCCTGTCTCCGCTGGGTGTGTGACAGCTCCTGATAGCATACAAGTGCCATGAAACTGGTTCTCCTGCCAATCCTCATTCATATATGATTCCAAATGGAGCCATTTCTGGGCCAAAGTCATGCATGCATGGGGAGAGGGTGACCACACAGGTACAGGGAGTGATGTGAAGATGCAGGGATGTCATCATGTCACCTGGCCCCAGGCACCAGTCAGCCCAGCTCTGCTACTGAGGGCAGTGAGTGGCATTTTCAGAGTGGCTGGATTCTATAGTTGAGGATAGCCAAGATAATGCCACTGGCTTGCCTCCCCTCATGCCATTCTGCATGTGCTGCAATAGCATGTGCTATTTAACATACACATAAAGGGGAAAAAAACCCCAAAGGCTAAACCTGTACATTTGTTGTACCATGTAATTTATCTCGAAGAAGTATTAAGGTTGTAATTAATCAGCAGAGAACCCTTGGGGAAATTGCTCTAAGACTGGGGGCATATCCAGGTCTAAAACATCAAAAATGGTTTTCTATTGTTTATGGTTCAAATGCGTCTGGAAAAGAGCTGTAAACAGTTACCACGTACAGGAATGTGTAACGCTTGCATTTTTCTATCCTCTACAGAGACCCCTGGAAAAGCCTGATGGCCTGGATGTTTCTGATCAGAGTAAAGAACACCCTCAGCATCTGTGTGAGAAATGCAAAGTGTTGGGCTACTACTGCCGCCGTGTGCAATAAATCTACAGGGATCACCTCCGCTGTCACCTTTTGAGATCCTCCGGCAGCACACATGAGTCAAAAGGAGGAAAGGGGGAGAAAATATCAGACAAGGACCCCAACCGTCGCCAATATTGCCTATCAGTAAACTAATAATATGCCTTACCTTTAATAGAATGTAACCCTTTTCCTGTGTATGTGTATACATGCAAGTTGTATTTATAGGACTATGGTGTTTTTTTTATATATGAAACAGAAGTTACTGATGTAGGATGCAGATCAACATGCACAGCCCCTGCACATTCTCCATTCTTATCCACAAGGCTGGGACAGCCCCTTGTAGAAGCCACACTGAAGGGAATGGGGATTGTGCAGTGGTAGTTCTTGCTGAACTGTGCCCATCATGTTCACGATGGAATCACTAATGTGGTTTCTGTTGATTGTTTACACAGTTCCAGGATCCTGCCCAGGAGAAACAAATCACAGTATTGTTTGTCCAGAGAGGTATATATTTTCATGGAGATAGAAATCGATGATATTAATGACTTCTACAGTCATTTGATCAAATGATTAGGTTGTTAAATGTGTGTTCTAGGCAATACAAATGTTGCATTTTTATAATGCAACAAGAATGAAGGAAGACTTAGCTAGACACAGAGTTAGCGAATGGGGGGAAATGTTCATTTTCTTGCCTTCAGCATTAGTCTGAAGGCTCCATATGGTTGCTTGCTTTCCAAGCAGTCGGGTGAGGCTTATGATGGACTTTAGAGTATTAGAATGTGAGGGTCAAAAAGAACAAGTGAATAATTGTTTGAGGGAGTGGTTTACATGGAAATGGAATGGTGGAACAGGAAGGTCACCATCGATCAGGAATTCATCTTTACTTTCTTAGGCAGCAATCCTAAGCATGTTTATTTGGAAGTTAAGTGCCCCTGAAATCTACAGGCCTTCTTCCAAGTAAGTAATTTTAGGATACGTGCATTTTTGCAGGCTGTTATCCCCTAATACTATCCCCTTGTCACAATTACCCTTGCATTTCTCTTTTCTCTATGTACTTGCTATGCAAGAGGTGGCCAAAATTCTTACCATTAATGAGCCATGAAATCAACATTGTTCGTAGAGCCAACAGCACAAATGCTAGTTTGTTGTCCCCATCTTATTAGCAAGCTATCCTGTCCGCTGCTTCTCAGCTATCATTCTCAGGGCACAATCCTAATCTGCAGCTAGGCCAGTACAATGAGACCAGTAAGTTTGGTTGGCACAAGGGCTGCCGTAAAGCACATTTGGACCACAATTGGAATCAGGGAGGATGACGCGTATCTGTGTGCTGGCCTCTCTGACTCTGAGAGTTGTCCAAACATACTTTACTGTGTCCCTTGTGCTGGCCAAACTTTGCTGGCTTAACTGTGCCGGACTATCTCCAGGTTAGGATTGCGCTCTCAATCATATCTTCTTCTGCACAGTTTGGTTCTTTGTATCTTCTTCTGCTGCAGAGATACTATACATTTTCCTGCAAAGAGATAAGACTTCTCCAAATAGTAAGCCAGGTTTCTAGCTGCTCCACAGTTCCTCCCCGACCCTGCCCCACATATACTGACTGGGTAAAATGAATAGAAATGTATACCCTCTCCACTTGTACAGGAATAATTTATTGTTCCTCCTGGAACAATAGATATAGATGGCAGAAATGGATACAGTAATGACTAAACAGGATGGAATTCTAGGGAAAAGGGTTACCTACATTCATTACTGAAAGCTATGTCAAATGTTATACACCTGTACGTGCAATGTCTCTCTCTCTCTCTCTCTCTCTCTCTCTCTCTCTCTCTCTCAGACACACACACACGCATTGCACGCAGCCCAGTAAAAATTGCCTTTGTATGGTGGCACCATATTCAATGTGGCTGTAATTAAGCTAATCATACAGAGACAAGACCAGTGTTCAGCAGCCTAATACTGAAGGGACTGTCTTGATTCAGCATCATCAGCCACTATGCCTGTAGGGAGAATCACCATGTGATTGGGTTGGAACTAATGGAAAGGCAGCGGCCAAGAGATTTTGATGGCCTCTATATGGGGCCCAAAGCTTCTGAATTGGCCTTCCAGTTAGAGTACCCCAAAAATATACTGTACAAGCTGCTTTTGGGGAAGAGGAAATTCACTCACTTTCTTCACTGCCTACAAACTTCTGTTTGGCCACCCCTTCGTATGTTTGGTGGTCTTCAACCCTTTTCATACCATGACCACAGTAAGTAAGTAAGTAAGTAAGTAAGTAAGTAAGTAAGTAAGTACAAGACTGGGGAGCCACCCACGCCCTCCTAGGATCATATCTGCCACCCCGTCACTGCCCACTCTCCATCTCCATTACGCTCTCCCAGCACTATTTACTGTAACCAAATATTTTTATTAGAGAGAGCAGAAGGAGTTAGCATGAAGCCTGACACTAGTGAAAGCTATTGTAGCACAATTGCTAAGAATCCGAGCAATGCTGGGACTCTCTGAAGGGGTATACCAGATGCCTCCTTTTTTACCTGGTGGAGCTCTAGTCCAGTGGTCTTCAACCTTTTTTGTTCCTGTGAGTTGCGATGACCCCACAACTGCAACCCCACTGGGGGCTCAACCCCAAGGTTGAAGAACTCTGTGATAGACCAAAGTCTGATCTGCAAATTTGCTATAACATACTGTGACTACGTAGTATGCAGCAGGCACCCAAATTTTTGCATCTATTTGACGTCACAAACTATGCCACATGACATGGCAGGGCTACCATTCCATTGCTGTACAAATATTTAGGACCAGAATGGGCAGAGGTAAATTTACTGTGAATAAAGGGGAATCATGCCCTAAGCCTTAAACGGAAAAAAGCACATTAGCCTTACTTATTAATTCTATATTCTATGCCCGAAAACAGCTAACACTTTCTATTTTCAACTATACTAATCTATAAAACAGTGAAAGATGCATCAAGGTAGCCATGGGAATTACATAGGAATTCATATAGAAAATTACTCTGCAAAGCGTTCCCTTTTTTCTGCCTTCCAAAAGCATTACTGTATAATTCAGGCAAATACTTTCTTCTTGATCACCATGCAGCAACAGGCAGAAGTTTTATCCTATCCAATCCTATCCACACTCACCTGGGAGCTGGCCCCATTGACTAATATGGGACTTACTTCTGAGTAGACATGCATAGGATTGAGCTGTTACTTACCAAACCACATCACTGGTAACCACCATGAAGACTAACTAATATCTTCTCGGGAGTAGGGTGAGTTAATACCCTATCCCAGGAGTAGGGTGAGTTTCAAGTTCAAATAAAGATCCTAGACATAGAGTTTATATGAGTAACTCGGTGACCACTTGAAGTCAATGTGACTATATAAGAGCAAGGGAGCAGGCCATTGCTATGTCAGATCTTGTTTACATAAGCAATTATCCTCGGATAAACACCCTAAAATTCTTTCTCTACTTTGTTTACATGAGTACGGGTTTGATCAGAGGCAGAAGGAAACAAGGAATAGAAAGGAATGAAGAGGGAACCCTGGATAATTAGGGATTTTTAACCCATCTTCCATTTCATTGCTGGATAAGTGACTATGTAAACAACAGCATAATCATTATCTTGGGGATACAAAGATAAATGGTGGCTTTTGAAAACTTGAACTTACATGCTAATTCTGTTCTATTCATGGGAGGGGATGAATAATGAAGAGAATATGATATCAAGAGAGCCACAAATTGTCCACAGTATCTTTCCTTAAGCACTTACGCAAAACATGAATTTCTTTCATACTTCCAATCTAGCCGGGAAAGCGAAGAAATATTTACTAGCAAAGATTATAGCTGAGGGAAAGGATTCGTGTTTTCCCGTAAAATAATGCATGTAGCAATTAATCCGTCTCTTTTGAAAAAACAATTACTGTACCTTTTGAGCACAAGTGTAGTGCTGTTACATCACACCCTCTTGCAGAGAACACCATCAAAATCTGCTTTGTAAGAAGACAGCTAGAGAAATCTGCAATCATTTTATGAGGTGCCATAAAAAGGGGGCCAGTTTGCACACTTCATTTTATACTCAGGCAGCAATACACAGGCCTGTATCCAAAGAGCCCCATGAGCTCAGAGACTTTCCTCATTTTTACTTTTGACTACAACACCTTGAGCTGTGTTGGATACCACTCTGGAGGGACCTCTGGTCCTCCATGGAAAGAAGTGGCTTTCCAGGGGCACAACATGCTGCTGTGAGGAGCTCCCCCTTAAAAAAAATAAATCCTGGTCCATGCACGAAAGCCCACATGCAGCCTCTGAATTCTGCCCATGATATGTGAATTGGTAACCCATGGATCTCACTAGCAACTCTCATAGCCATGTGTTATCAGTGCCAATGTTACATGGACCTATGTATGTGAATAGAGGGCATTGGCTTCCCAACACTATGCCCGTGACAAAATAAACTCTCATGCTGCACTTCATGTATAATTTGTTTGTTACAAATACCAACCCAGGACATTGTTATGTGCTATATGGTACAGAAGTTACAAGGGCAATCCTTTGCATGCATACTCATCAGTTAGTTCTACTGTGTTCAGGGGCCTTACTCCCAGGAAAGTGTGTACCAAATTGCATCCTTAGTCTGCCACCTACTACTCCCAAAGAATCTCCATTTTTATTAAACTTGTTGAGCCTAATTTGACTTACTTGGACGTTCCACTGAAATGAAAATATGATTTCTAATGAATGCCTTTAGAACTATGTTAGAGTGCTTCAAAAATCAGTTAAACTAGAGAAGCTATTGCTAATGGGCATGAAGCACTTCTGCAGTCCATGGATTTCAATGGCCAGGTTCAGCACATGTGGACAGATATCAGAACTCAGTACATATGGGCTGTGTACACAAGTCTCTCTAGGGTAAAGCATGAGGATTCCCCCACTTTAAAAGGCAGCAGAGCTAGGAAAGTTCTCTGCCTGAGACTTTGGACCAGGGGCGTAGCTAAAGAAGTGCAGGGGGGTGCAATTACACCAGGCAACAAGCTTTAGGGGGGCAAAAAGCTGAGCTTGACACTAGTGGCCAAAATGGTGAAAACCTTGGTGCATATGAATAATACCATCATGTCACTGGAAACGTAGTTAAATGCATAAGGCAATGTAACAAACCAGAGTGTAATAAAAGATATGGTCAAAAAATGAAAATAAAACTGTCATGAAAAAATTGTGATTTGTAGGAATAAACTGTCATGCTACATATAATTCAATGCGGACGTTCATGTAGAATGCAATGAAACTGTAATATCTTAATTCTATCAAAAGTTATAGCCGCCGCCACCACCACCCCGAGAAAACAAAAATACAACTGTGATGTCACTTCTGTGGCAACATTTTGCCCTCTGCCCTGGGCTACACTTTCATTAGCTATGCCCCTGCCTTGGAAAGGGCTGCCAATCAGAGTAGACATTGCTGGTTTGACAGAACAATGTTCTGTTTCTGAGCATGCAATACCCTCTATCTGCTGAGGCTGATGGGTCTTAAAACTATTTTACTTCTACTGGATCTTGCACAATAGATTCTTGAGTTAATCTGAATATCTCTATAAAGACTGCAAGTGCAAAGTCATCCCCATGCAAATTCTTTTAAAAGGTGAGCAAACAGACATCAGGTTCTAATTCAGACTTAATGGAATGATCCACACTGCATCATTCTTTAAGACAGTATTCTGTACTCAGCCGGGATTTCAGTGCCTATCTGTTTTATGTCTACAAAAACCACTGCCTCTGGAAATATTATTGAATGGCAGAAGCACTCAGTAAGCTGACTGAAATAATAGCTATACAAATGAAAGTTTGTGTTTTCTTAGGATGAATATCAAAGGGACAATCGTGTGCAGTTAATAGATGTAGTCAATTTATATTAATGTTTACCCCGTTACAAAATATTTTGCAGTTTTACTTGCAGATGTGTATTTATCTTGAGTTATACTTGACATAGAGTTTCTTTCAGTTTGTTTGTTTTTTTTAATACCGTGTGTGTATTTTGGAAAATCTTTTTAGATGTTAAAATTTTTTTGAATGGTTACAAATATTTCTTTGTAATACTGAATTGTTATCTGGAAACTCTTTGCAATAACCTTTTTTGTATATATTTGAGGGCCTTTTAAAAAACTATTGTTTGTTCTGTTTGGGGGTTTTTAAGTGTTTTTACAACTCTGAAGCTTTTAAGAAGGGCCTGGGTTCTCTACTAGAATACTAACAGAGCTAAGAGTTTTCTTAAGTATTATACAAAATTAAGGGTGTATCCTCAAGAAAATATTTATGGAAGGAATTTGCTTTTTCTTTTTGTTTTGTTTTTTACAATGCTTTTGTCTGTATAAAGTATGCAACAGAACTACATTAAGAAGGAAATATTGTCTACATAGAATATTATATGAAAGTTGGTACATAATTCTGACAAGAAGAAAAAAACCCTTGCAATTCTTTAAGCCATATTATTGTTGTTTTCTGTTGGATGAAAATATCAGTATTAAGTAACCAGTATATTATTCAGGTGTTTAGAACTTATATTAATATGCGTATTCAGTTTATTTATATGTGTATTTTGGAAAGTATTGCCTTTTTTTTTAGAAAAGCTATGACTGATTTGTTAGGAGTCAGATATTACACTATCACTTTATGAACTTGTGAAGATACACTAATAGCCCATTCCTAAGACTTCTGCTTACGATAGGGCTATACAACTACAGCTATGCCAGTACAGCAGTCTAGTGACATAGCAGGTTCTCCAATGCGACGAGTCAGAAATGGAAGCGTAAATGCTCCAGGACCTCGTTGCATCATTACATTTTTAGGTAAACACACCTATCTTTTTTAAGCTATGCTTAAAAACGTACAGAGTGAATGTGACAAATAGGTGTTTGAACACACAGGAAGGATCTGGATTCACTTGTCAGAAAGCTGGATTGGCTACAGCTCCCTCTTTAAGTGTACACTCATTTTGAACTCAGATTTGTTGCTCTGTCATGCATGAAATGACCCAAAATGTTGCTATTTGTTTTTTTTTAAACTCTGCAACATCATGGGCATGTTTTTTTTCTTTACACTGTCTCTTTAGGGTGGCTGCAAAGGGCATCATTTTCCAAAGTGATGCTCCGAGCAGTTTGCAAAAACACCACACTGTGAGATTCACAATGCAATACTAGCATTTAAACAATACTGTCAATCAGTGGCCATAACAAAGAGAGGGCTAGACTGATGTAGGCATTTTGTGTTTATTGTTATTTAGAATTCATAGCATGATACAATATGCATGTGCACATATTATATGCATTTTATGCTTTATGGTTTCAGATAGCTCCATTATGTTACAATTGTTTGTTTGCTTTTTAAACAATGCTAAAATGGGAGGTCTGTTCAATCCTATACTGAACTCACATTTCCCTTAAAAGGGTTATTTAGAGCAGCAGTCACTACATTGTATAAAACTAACCCAGTTATATTAATTTCTGCAGATTTAGATTAGTTTAATTAGTTATGAACTGAAGTGAAAACCCTAGCTGTACTCACTGACTTCTTTTTCAGTTTCAGTTGTATAATTTTTCTCTTCTGTAACTGGTAATTAACTTGTACAGCTTAACACACACACACACACACACACACACACACACACACACACACACACA